>JAUEJL010120979.1:0-11869 GCA_032274825.1 Drosophyllum lusitanicum | reverse complement strand
ATTAATATCACTTTTGGGTTCAATTTCTGATTATCTCCTATTATAAATTGCTGTTCGTAATTTCTGATTCGTATCATAGTCTTATAAGCCAATTTAAACTCGCTAATTGGTAATCTCTCGTCTTCCCTGTAATACCTGTTGAAAAAGTAACAGATCCCAAGTCAAAGTCATAGTGGAGCATCAATACAAATTTTAACATCCAGCCAAAGAAAGTTCAGAATTCGATGTTATGAGCACAAGTTCAACTAAGTGTATTGTGAGTCACATAAAACCAGTCAAAACAAGAATAAAGAGAAGGAATCTTCTTACAAGAGGGCTGCACCAACAAAGGTGTATGTCCTGCTCTAAATAGACAGTCTTCTTCCTCCTTAAGATACTTTTCATCCTCTTCTTCAGTCAGCCTTGATGAATGACGACCCCTAACCACCAAAATCATAGTGCAAATGAAATGCTATCAAATATGTTCCTTGTTACCACGAACAGATATTTTACTCCTTTTATTCTAAAGTTTTTAATAGAAACAAGAGATTAGCACCTCATAACATCAAAATTGACACAACAGACCATTCTGATTTCTGACAATAGCACGCCAAATATATGAGGTACTTAACCTAAGTGAGTGCCACGTCAATGACATAAGTTACCCTTGACTGGACATCGGAGAACAAGAAACACTTTGGCCGGCACATTTTAGTCAACCATAACCATTATTTTACAAAAGAACCAGTCGTATAAAGGCCATAACTGTTTAAGAACTGTACTCATTCCAAGGTATACAACATTGCAGTTTTAGCAACCCAACAGGGCATACAAATCTTAAAACCAACTGTAAGGTGCAAGCCTAAAATAACAAAGCTAGAATATAGAATTGTAATGGTAGAATTTGTATATAGTTTATATGCTAATATAGACCCAAAAACTCTTCAGAAGTAGATGTTCTAAGAGCACTGTAGGTCCAGCTTTGATTTCTATTTCACAAATAAACTGTTGTTAAGACATATGGGGTCTATGAGTTTATCTAGGCATTCATCATCTCTGCACTCCATTATTGATGTGACTCTTCCTTGGTACCCCACTTAACAATTTAAACTACATACCTCTTAATTTAAGCTACATTCTGATAATACATATCAGAAGGTTACATTGTTGCCAAGGGACGTCTTCATGATGAAGTTCAAAAGTACACCAAATCTTAACAATTATTACCTTCCCTTCACCTTCATCTGAGAAGCAAATTTGTCACTTTTGGCAAAATGGGCAACTTATTCCGTCTGCTGCAGTAAGAACTTCAAAGAAGATAAATACAAAAGGAAAGCATACAATCTGCAACCTCTTATATCCAACCAAATCACACATAAAAGGTGTATTCAGATCTATGAGGAACAAGTAACAACAAACACTCCCTTGTTCTTGCAGTAAAAGTTTAAAGTTTTCTGTGCAGATAGTCAACTGAATAAGTTATCAGTTAGAAAGTAATATACACAATAAAGAGAGCATGATGTAAACAAGGAGAAACACATGGAAATGAAATGTCAGAAACCTGATATAGCAATATTATTCTAATCTGGAAAAGCATCTACAACTTTCGATTCTGAGCACAACAACTATCTGATTGACACCAATCTATTCTGAAATACTAACAACATATGCTAACTCTTCCACCTATACCTTTGTCATATCTGCTGGCATAACTGAATTAACTTTGGTAGTGATAGCATCTTGTTCAGCTCGTGATGACCCAAGTGCCCCTAAAGCTTCTAGAAAGAATCTCTTATTGGGGACAATACCATCTCTGTCCATATGCTTCAATAGTTTTTGCAATAATTCCTTCATGTTTCTTTTTGTGTAGGATTTATACAGAAGCTTATAAGTCGAAGAATCTACACGAAACATCCCACTATTACAAGCGGTCTCAAACAGCTTATCTGCTTCCACTGGCAAACCATTCAAACAGTAGACATTAAGCATGGCGTTTAAAGTTGAAACTTTTACATGTTTTTCCGACTCTATCATCCTCTCATATATTCCTCTGGCCTTTGAAACACAATCACAACATCCATACATCATAATCATGCATTCATACGTAATGAAATTTGGTGCATATCCCATATCTGTTATCTTCTGAAAAACCATCTCTGCTTTTTCTCTAAGCCGTGCTTTCCCATAATTCGTTATCATTGAATTAAAAGTAGAAACCGTAGGTCTCTCTTTTGATCGTAACAAGCTCTTAAATACTTGTTCCATCTTTTCAAATTCTTGCTTTCTTCCATATGAATCAATCAACAAATTATAACAAATGATATCGGGTTTAATTTGATTACTTCTCATACGGGCGAGTATCCCTTCCATTTCACCTAGCATCCCATTTTTTCCATAAGCATCCATCACACCATTGAACGTGAAAATATCGGGGGTGCAAACGCTTTCCTCCAGATCCTTAAATAAAGCTTCTACTTGTGCAATATTTTTTGACTGAGCAGATGCTCTTAAAAGAATATTGTATGTCACAATACTTGGTTTGCACCTTTCGGTAGCCTTCATTTTATCAAAGTACCCGAGAGCCTTAGATAAAGCTTTTGGTTTGTCTTTAGAGTGAAGATGGGCTGTGATAAGTGCATTGTATACCGAAGTATCAGGTCGACACCCGCTGTTTCGCATCTCAGAAAAGAGCCACATTGCCATTCGGGTCTGTCCCTTTTTTCCCATAACTGATATTAGTTTTGAATAGACCCCATTATCAGCTACGTACCAGCGTTGTTTTTGCATCCATCTAAACACCTAAGGGAAAGAAATATCGGTAAAGATACTAACTAACAATTCAAAAGTCAAAGTGGCTTTCTTTTATATCTACAAGCTCTATCATTCTAAGGAAATGCTGTTTCGAAAATTTCAGAACTCTGTTTTTGGTGGTACTTATTGTATCACTTGTCACCCTACTTCTTTTCCTCAAATTCGAAGTAAATTACCATGAAATAAAAATCACAAAAATATCAATTCTACCCAGATAGCTACAAAGCATGTATAAAGAAATAAATTAGTGTGAAATGAAACATTTGCAGCTAAGTTCATGCGTCCAAGATATACTTCAAATCTTTATGGCAAATAAACCATTCAAACATTGACAAACCAGCAGATTACTTAAACAAAATGTCTAAACTACCCGCTAGATAAATTTCAATCTTTTTACTGGTAGATTTAGCAAAATGGGTTTTTCAAAAAAAAGGACTAACCTCAAGACATTGAAGCCACTTATCCGACTTGCCAAGCTCCTCGAACAGAAGAAAACAGTGTTCGGTTCTCACTAGCTTCACATACTTGTTTAAAGTGGAGAGCAGAGGCTTGTCGTAGTTAAAATTTCTCAAGATCGTCCTTACCAATTCTTGAGCCTCCGCGTTTTCGTCAGATTTCAAATTTCTTTTTGGTCGAATAGTTGAAAGGCAAATAATTGCGTCTCTGGTAGGCTTCTTATGAGGATATTGATGACGGAGGTTGTAATTGAGAGACGAAATGTGGGTGAATTTCATATGGTTTGTGGGAATCGAAGGGAAATGAAGAGACCCATTAGAGAAACTAGCAGACATTTGTGATAGGGGTGAATAACTGTTACCGGAACAACCTGAGAACCTGACGGAGATAGATGATGGTGGTGGTTTGAGAGAGATGGATAAGAGGGCGAGCCGGCGAGGGGTGGATTTTTTAATCTGACCGATTGGGTGAATGGGTGGAGGTGCCCTTCGCCCCTTGCCTAGTAGAAAAACAAGATTTGTCTATTTTAGAGCAATTTAAAAAAAAAAAAAGGTTTAACCAGGTTATTTGGCCTTAACTGTACGAATAAGTTATTTATACGTTCTACCCTTTAAATATCCGTCGCTTGATAAAGTACTTAGTTTTTATAAATATATATTTCCGGCTTATTTTTTTATACACTCAGCTTATTTTCTTATTATAAATCAAAATATGCTCTTGGCAAATGATAATGTGTTCATGGTTAAAGAGTTAAAAGAAAGAGTGGAAGAGATGTTTTTAGTTAGAAAATAAAATGTAAAGGAAACTTTGTGGACTAGATTGATTCCAAGAAAAGTAAACATTTTAGTGTGATGGGTTTGTTCAGGAAAACTGTCGGCTATATATGAACTCGCTATATATGATCTTAGTCTGATATGTTTAAAGGATCTTTTATAAACTTTAACTAAAATATTTTGGGTAGAATATGCTCTATAGATCGAAAGAGTGTAGGATATCAACTTCATTCGTTCAAGAAAAGTGGGTTGTTTGGAGGCTTTGCTCATGTACTTCTAAATATTTGGATCCTTAAAGTTGTGTTTGGTGCTTTGCATGTTTTTTTTAATTGTTTATAGGATATCAATTTCTTTGCTTTTCAAAAAAATAAGAAGATTTTGGTCATGTCCTTTTGCGTCATAAAAGACTTTCCAACTTCAATTATTAGTTTCTCTATAAACATATGTATTAATACATGTTTCCAATTTCAAGCTACCAATTATTTCTATCAAAATATATTATTGGATCAATAACTACACAATGTATGAATATATATAGTCTTTTAACTCCACTTAAATGTTAAATAAAGACCAAACAGCCCCTTCAAGTGTCTTAGGTTTCCCTTCTGCGGTAGCAATAGGCACACTCTCCCTTCCACGGCCGTAGTTATACTTTTTGCGGCTGTAGGAGGTACTCCCTCCTTTCTACGGCCTTAGCTGTACTTTCTACGGCCTTAGGAATGAACACACAAACTAGGTATCATGATTTCACTCTTAGCTCAAGAACACATACATATATAAAGACGATACTTATTTGTTGCTAATTCTTGTTCTTGATTCAATTATGCCATGTCGTATTCTTGATTTAATCCCATAAAGGTCAATTTGTTTCCCCCATGAATCTTGTTCTTCTCTTCCAGAGATTCCAAGTGAATGAAGAAGAATAAGGATGATGATTTCTATTAAACAGAAGAGGTGAGTAGGTGACTGATCTTGGGTCGGTTTAGGTAATTAGCGGGTATTCCTATCCCCTATCCGACTTACAACTTATTTATACGATATCTACAAATCCTAATGAGGATATATTCAGAACCATAAATTTAAATCATTTAAAAATTAATAACTTGTATTCATATTTTTCTCAACTTTTTCTCAATATCTTATTTAATAATATTTTATAAATTTGGGATATTATAGGGTAATCGTTCATTCACCATAACTTATATTTACTATCTTGAGATCTTTGGAAAACTGACAAGACAAAGAAGATAATTATTCTGCATTAATATAAACATGACGTTTAGTATTTTTTGAGTAAAAATGATATATCCTCCTACTCACCATAAGATGACATATAAAGTCCACTATTCTTTTTTTTCATCATCTTTATTAATTTTGACATTTGTAAGTAAGAAGATAAAATAGAAGGATATATAACCTCTATAAATTGTCACTTTTGTTGCAGTTTGTTGGTGAAAATGACACGGAGGCATTAGCCGAAGGTGATGGTGGCAATTTTCTAATAATTAAAAAAAATGATTCTTTAAACAATAACTTATAAAAGACCATAATTTTGAGATTGGAAAAAGAAGGCTGAAGTCGTAGGAAGTTGACAAACACAAATGGTCGACGCGTCTCTATCCCGTCCACAAAGTTGTTCGTTGTCCCCTCCCCTCTTTCCTTAATTATCATATATGATTACAAAATTAGACAATAAACTTTAGTTAAAACTAGCATCGTATCCGTACAATACGGCGGCATCAAATAAATTCTACTCGATAACTTGTTCGTTTTCGGTATTTATGTAATACGGTGACAACCAATAATTTTACTTTGGTAACATGACTATTTTCTTTATTTTTCTGTTTTCAATCAACTTATTTATTATTTTTAAATAAACTTTGAGAACAATTAAATAAGAAAAAAAAGTCTTTACTTATAAAATAGGGTAAATTACATGAAAATACAGAGTGTAAATTAGTAATTTGAAAGTATTTAAAATTAAAAAATTAAGAAAATAGAGTAAACTAATTTGAAACTATTAATTATATGAGCTATTTAAAAAATTTTAAAATATATGTTTATAAATTCTGATTATAGATTATTCAGGTTTATGAGTATACTTGTACATATTTTCTGATAATTATGTTAAAATATTTATTACATGATATATTTTTTAATATAAAAGGTTTGGTTATGAAAATATTATTTAATAATTAAGTTAATTTGTTTGAATTTTTTAAATATGGAAGGTTTAGTTATTAAAATGAAATATAAGATTCTTATTAACTCTATTTAATAGTTACTTTATATAATAGTTTCCATTTAGTTTAAATAAGGGGTAATTAGTAATTTTAAAACACTTAAAATTTAAGAGATTAAGCAAAATGCCTAAATACTTTATAATATAGTATAGATATCATAGAATCTGATAAATTTAATTTGTTACAAATAATATAACTAGTTTGTAAAAAAGCCTCATTATATACAATGATACAAGCCTACAACATATAGAATATCACATTTAATAACAAAAAGATACACTATAACAAAATACAAATAGAAGGTTACCAGCCGGCCGGTAACCTAAATCAAGTACGTGACCATCAAACAAAGTTTAACAATCATTGAAAAACTTACTATCCTCATAAACCTAAACCACCACCAATAATCTCATCGTTCCCTAATCCATCCATGGATCTTCAAAACCCAACTTCGCCGACTTGCAAATTGAACTCCTATGAAAACCTGTTGTGACGTTGCATACGATTTAATGTATGAACAAGTTCATTAATTATACTATTTTACAGGAAATATATATTTGATTACATACAATGATAATGTAAACAAATTTGTTTATTTCTAATGTGGTTTACTCGTAAAACAAATACGATAATTTGTCACTATCTAGTACCTTTATTTAAGTTACGATCATGTGATTTAAGGTTATAATTAACACTAAAAAGTTATCATTAAATAGTAACTAGATTTACTAATTGTTATATAGGTCATCCATTTTAAATTAATTATAAAAGATTTTATAGCAACTAGTATAATTAAACAATATTGAAAAGGTGAGTATTTTTTTATATTTGAAAGAAAATTTAAATAATTAACTATAACGAACATTTTTTAATATAAATAAAAGACTAACATTAATAAAATTTATTAATTAAACAGTTCTAGTTATTGATTTAGATAAAAATTAATTATCAAATTTGAACCATCCATTTTAATATTAAAAATTAAAATTTTAATCTTGACATTTTTTGTGCCAAATTTGGATTTAGTTTTGACTATAATTTGAATCAAAATTATTAGATATAATTTCATGTCTTTTTTAAACCAAAAAATATTATACATGTCATCCTAATTTACAAATATCATATTTATCCTTTATAATATTTCAAAATATCATATTTAACCAAATTTTTAGTTTTATCATTTTAAAATATTTTCTAAGCATTTTAATTTTTTTAACTATAACCAATAAAGACTTGACTTTATGCCCATAACTATAACAATAATGATTGATTACTTGTACAAAAAATGCCACCCTTTTTCATACATGACATCACTTTTCTGTCGTCACGTCTGCCCTTCTCCTCGCGTCAATACTTCCACCGCTGGTACTAGTGTCGACGTCATCTGTTGCTATTTTTTAAACACTCATTTTCTCATATTTCATAATTATATAATAGTTTTTATTAATGTTTAATATTTATTAATTTTTAAAGCAACCGCGTGTTGCATGATCATTTAATCTAGTAAAATAAAATATGGTTACATTAAGGTGACAATTTTCTTAACAAAATAAGAGGGAGAGAAAAAGAGATTTATTTGAACAAAAACAATTTTTTATGAAATTACTTATATAAATATGGGTTAAGATCCTCTTATATTATCGTCAAACATGACCTACCATGTGTTCTTATAATGATGATAGTAAAACCTACCAAGGAACCCATTCTTAATTTAAAATACGAGACTCGCTTTTATTTCTATAAAAAACATAACATTTCATGTTTGACCCTAACATAAATTTATACGACTATAAATATATTTAACCCTATGAATTTATATGAGATGATTATCCACAAGCTTCACGTAAGCAAGTAGGCAGCTGTCGTTGGAAGAAGTGGGACTAATGAAGCCATCAGCCAACCACATTTGACTTCAATCATATCATATCTCCATCCATGATTAATTCTGATCAATATATCGTGCCTTCACACCTAAGCCAACTTCATACAAATCTCTTAATGTAGATCGATCCTAGCTAGCTTAATCGTTCGTTGACCAAATCACCAATTAAAGAGTACGTGTGTGAACATGCTATAATAAGAATTTCAATTTCACCTATGCATGTGTGAAAATCATATCAAATATCCTGCCCAATCAGTTGACCAAACCTTGTATAAATCTTGAATTTGTCCGCTACATCATATCCCACCCACTTTTTCTTCAATTTCTTAATTTTTTGGACTTTGCTAATTTGCTGCATCAATCCGCTGGGAGGGAATTCATCATGGCATCCACCGCAACTCCTCCACACGCCGCAGTTAGCATGGAAGTACCACTGAAAACGTCAGCTGCACCACCACCGGAGTACAGCTCTGCAGGTGGTCGTAGTTTCAAGAAACATGCGGTGGTTGATGTGCTACTCAGGGTCTTGCTGTTTGCACTGTCTGTGGTTAGTATCATTGTTATGGTCACTTCTGGAGAAACCAAACAGATTCCGGTTGCCCCTGGCATCGTAATTTCCAGGGATGCTAAATTCAGTCACTCCCCTGCTTACATGTAAGTATATACATATAGTATCATCAATTATTAGAAAAACTGCCATCTAAAGATTAATTAATTCCGTTGGCATTTGCTAACATGATCTTATTGTTACTTATGATGCAGATACTTTGTAGCAGCGCTCTCTGTGGCTGCTTTGTATAGCATGATTTCCGGTGTGATATCGATTCTGGCGTTGATGAAACCTGGAGGAAGCTCCGCTAAGCTGAAGTTTCATTTTGTGATACTCGATTCGGTAAGTTCAATTCTTGAACCATCTCCAAACAATTTCATCTATATATGTGCTTTTAAATTGGAAATCTTGTTAATTCCTCTGTTTTTATGTACAAATATGTACAAGACAGTCGTGTTAAGAAAAATTATTAGGATTTCATAGCTTAGAATTGTTTAAAAAATGTTTGCGCTAATAAGTGCGTATAAAATAAGGGTGTTATTAATGGTATCCCAGAGCTTATTATTTTTCTCGCATAATTTAATTCTCAAGACGCATCATATCGCAATAACAAGATGCATAACACCATAGGCCCACACTGAATTATCTTTTCCTATAAATTAAACTTTGTTTACATACATAGCAATGCATGCATAACAAAATTCACTTGGAGAAACAATTAAACTAAGATGTAGATTTAATTAATGTGTCTTATGTAACAATTGTGGTGCAGCTGCTATTGGGCATTGTGGCAGCAGCAACAGGAGCAGCAGGAGGTGTGGGATACATTGGACTGAAAGGGAACTCTCACAGCAGATGGAACAAGATCTGTGATAGGTATCACACCTACTGTTTGCACTTTGGAGCCTCTATTCTTCTGTCACTCATAGCCTCAATAACGCTTCTACTGCTCGTTTGGGTCTCTGTTTACGTGCTCTCCAAGAAGATCGCAAGGCGATAGTTCGGTTATCTATACTGATAACAAAAATATTTAGATCTCGTGTATGAATTGAATTCACGTTGTTCAGTTTTTTTTTGTTTTTGTTTTTTTGTTTTTGTGAAATTATTTATGTACATGTTTTACTTTGTGCCAGTTTTTGATCGTGATGTTGGTTTGAATAGTAAAGATTGAAATTGAATTGCATTGATAGTTTATATATTACTCTACTAATTTAATAGTATTTAGGCCCTAATGGCGTTGAATAACTTGATCCTCTTTTCAAGATAGTTATTTAATATATATTATTATTCCTGCATACATTACGTACAAACACAACTTTTCACATGAATAAAGTTATAAAGTAAAAGGTTTGGACTTTGAACCATTACATATCGGATGGATGTTATGATGTGTGAGAGACTGAGAGTGTATCGATCAGTGTCATAGCATGAGCCTTGAGGTAGATTCAGAACTTTTTGTTAGGGGTAACACAAAATTCATGATTTCACTTCGCTTTACGACTTGGTTATTTGTTCACATAGGACTTATAAAATGGACGGATCGGTCATGTTAATTAACGGTCAAATTAGTCCAGTAAACCAAATAAACTAATAACACTCAACTAAACTATAAAATCAAACCTTAGAAAGTAAGAAATTTGTTAAAAAAACAAAAATAATTGTACCTGAAATAACTACCGATAGGCTTCTACAAATTACCTAATTAACTACTTTATCATTTATTATTTGATATAGTAAATTATCAACAACGTTCAAGAAATAATCAATCAAATAAATAAATTATACTTAATAATGAGTCGGTTAAAATATCAATAAGGTTTAGAAAACTAATCATGTGCATATAAAGACCGACACATAGCCATTTAGAAACATGCACTTAAAAATAAAATTGGACTTTAAACTTTGACTATTTACTATTGTGTGACGTACATGTGAGCTCATACAACATATATTTGTAAATGAGCTTCATTGTTTGTATTAAATAACAAACTAAACCAAATGAGTTTAAAATTTTAATTCAAGTGGGTCAACCAACTAAAAATAGGCTAATTAATAATTGTTTGTGGTTGCACCAAAAAATTAGAAAGGTTGCACAATTTTTTAATAATGGGTTGTACTTATATAAAAACAAAAAGTTAGATAAAAGTTATCAATATGTGTGAGAAGTTGAGGGGTTTCCTTTGCTACCCCTTAGCCCTTGCATATGGTTCAGCCCAAAGGCTTCGTATAGCCTTTTGATTCCTCGGGTTGAAGGAGAACACCCATATGTCCCTTTGCTTCCCCCGCCCCTTTCGAGTAAGCTCTTTAGGTTGTCCAAGCGGATAGCCTTCCCTCTCTCTTCTCACCTCATCTCTATCTCTATCTCTCTTCCCTCTTCTCTTTTTCTCTTTCTTAATATATATATATAGAGAGAGAGAGGAAGGTTCATACGAAAATGGTCTTATTTGCAAAAAGTGCGAGAAGTAATGTAGACCATAAGATGATTAAATCAATGGACAATATTTATTGTGGCAGTTTAGTAAATAATTTAAAATTTCATGGTAATTAAAGAATAAATTAAAGGATAAAAATGTCATTCCCCCAGGCCCCATTATCGGTTCTTTCATCCTCTCACTCCTCCCTTACCATAAATCTCTCAAAGTCCATACCTTCTTTTAAAAAACCAACAGTTCTTCCCTTCTCTCTCTCTCTCAAAATGTCGCCGCCGTTCTACCTCCTACCGCTCGCCGTTCACTCGAACACCATCGCCAGCGGCCGCTGTTCAAGCTACCACCACGGATCTGAATCGAAAACACACCGGATCTGAATCGAAAACACACCGGATCTGAACCCTAGATCTTAATCATCACCGCCGCCGATACGAGGCACTTAATCGCCCTCGTCGGAGGAGGAAGAGCACCACCGCCGCCATGGATCTGAAGAACACCACCACCATTGTGGTGGGTTTGAAACCATAAACCCACCCCTTGCCGATCTGAAGAACACCACCGTCGCCGCCATGGATCTAAAGAACACCACCACCGCCGCCATGGATCTGAAGAACACCACCACCGCAAGCAACATCAGCAACGACGACGGCCTTCGAATCATCATCGAAATCCAGATCTGGTTTGTGGTTCTTAACTTCCTTCACCATCAATTTATCACGAGTTCATGGAACATTCATGTGTTTGTG
>JAUEJL010120968.1:0-11869 GCA_032274825.1 Drosophyllum lusitanicum | reverse complement strand
TCCCCGATACCCGACGGGGAAGGGGATGGGGATGCAAATCAATTCCCCGGCGGGGATGGGGACGGGGATGGGGACTGGGGGTGGGGAACGGGGATGGGGATGGGGAGAGCGATCCCCGATACCCCCGACCCCGTTGCCATCCCTAGATGGATATGCGATTTCAACATACACAACCGATTGTGATTGTTGTGATACATGAGAGTTGTGATTCCACACACGCATCTGATTTGTGATTCAACTTACACAACTGATTTGCTATTCATAGCTGACAGCCAATTTGCGATTTAGGGAATTCACTAAAGAAGTCAACCCACTAACTTTTTAATTTGTGGTTCCAAACTCACGTGTTGATTTGCGATTGAGGTCTAAAGGAGATTTGCGATCGGAACACACACACAATTTGTGATTCCTTAATCTTCAAGAACAAAGCGATAGAACACATCTCACATTGTCAACACTACAAATTTCGAAATCCTTCAATACTTGATCAAATGAACTAATTCTTGTTGCTACGCATTCCTAACATTGATTAGAGCAACCTTTACCGATTAATTGAATTTTTATCATGTATGGAACGATCTATGGGCAGTTTTGTTCTCGATTTCTTTTTCCATTCGCAAACAGCATTAGAAGTCCAAAAAACCCCAATCACTACTCACTCAAATGATACAAGAACTATAAGAAATCGATTGTTAGGAGTAGGGGATCATTACCTGGTGACTCACAAACGATTCCAAGCAAAACGGCGGTGATCTTGGCACTCCTTGGCAGCAAGCTTACACACAACACCCTCTTTCTTCCTCTCAAACAAAGTTACGGCTACAGTGTTAGGCATAGGGATGTGTGCCATAATTCTAAGTATTTATACCTTGCTAACATAAATTAGGCCCAACACTCCCCTTAAGGCCCCTTAATGGCCCTTAACAAACACACAAAATGAAACTTACAAAATTTTAATTCTCTTATAAAAATCCACTAATATTCATAATAATTACATTTATAAACGGGCATTACACCTTCATTCCGGGATGACAAGTGCATCTGTTCAATTTTCGTCTGCAATATATATTTTTCAAAATCGTAGTTTTATACATGTCAAATTTTATTATGCAACACATGTTTTATTGAGTCCATTTGATTACCTCAACAACTTAAAAAGCCCATAACCAATTAACATGGAAATAGAAAACATGTCTGTTTTTATGTGTTTTCTTGATTGTTTCTCGTACATTTGTGCTACTTAAAGATCCTATAAACCACATGTTTTCTTGATTGTTTCTCCTACATTTGTGATTTTACAACGATCCATTTTGACATAACTCATTTAATACTGTTTTTATAAAGACCCATTATGACTTGTAACAACCCGAACCGCATGTTTTCCAAACTTAGAAACAGATAAGGGACAAGGTTACAATTTTTTTGTGCTACTAGTGGATCTTTAGGCTGGGTCTGCCCCTGATCATACGCCTTTTGGTGGAAAATACTGCGCCCGCTCTTCCGCACAAAGAGACTGCAAAAAATCAAACCAGTTATATACAAGTTAAACGCAAAGAGAATGTTGCAATTTCAACCCATTATAATACAAATTGGTAGGTGTAGACGTTTAGTTGTTATTGTATTATTCTGATAAACGTTGTTATTTTATTATTCTGATTTATATTCTTTTTATCTCTCATTAGTAAAATGGGTTAATGTCAAAATTGTAACTGAAAAGGGAATTTTGGGGGGGGCGGGCGATCAAAGCTGTATTCAAGTGTATATAACATTATAACCGTCTAAATCACTTTTCTATAAACAAGGCTTAGTCGCTTAGATAATTATTATACAAGACATTAATTTGCAAAATTTAAGAAAAGAGGAGATGTTTGCGGGTCGGTCTGACCTGACCACCCATAATGATGCATAAGATTTTTTTGTAAAAAAGCCAAAAACAAAGATGATTCAAATCAGAACCTGCAGATCCTCCGTTAGTGCTTCTGAGACCGCCAGTGTGTAGCAACCGGGAACAAATTTGCCTGCAAAATGTTATCCATAGAAGCAAAAGGCCCAAATCAATAACAACTTTTCTTCTCAGTAAAGAAATTGAATGACGAGCTATATTGAGGAGTGCTGAAAAACATTTCCACTTGAGCGACTATGAGATATAATATTTAACTAGCAACAGTTTCTATTCTGAGCTAAAAACTAAGAAATTATTATTCTTGTACACAAATTTAAAAAATTTCATATATTTTCATAACATAATTTAGACTGTGGAAGCAATAATGGTTATATGGAACATAAACCTCGAATTTGGAACTACAGTATTAATTGATCTATCATAGAACCAGCTAAAGAAAAGGTGTGGATGTGCATTATTAGTAGAGTTGAATAGTTTCCAGTAAAAGTTCTTCAAACTTGCAGTTTAACCCCTCAAGTGCTTTACAAAAAATTGACCAAAGATGAACTGGCACAACAAGAGTCTCTGAACATGTATACAAGAATAGATTCAACACATGGGACATTGGCCGTGGACTAAATTTTGTGTCCTTGTACAATGATTGTCAAACAAAAAGAAATATAGAAATGCAAAATGCACAACTAATTAATCAAAACTGAAAATGCATCAGTTGCCATAAAAACAAATAACCCGAGACCCATTAAGGCTTACCATATAACTATATAAGGCATGTAACACAAGCATGGCACCAACGGAAATACGCATCACCCAAGAGCGAGCCATGCCATATTCATAAACCCAAATAGTACAAAAACATAAAAGTATGAGAAAGTTCATTTGATCAAATCACAATATTACATCCTTTCTAAACTAAAAGAGCACTACATAACAGTTTATGCAAGTACCTACCATTCTACCAAACAAAAACAACTATTTGTAAGACAGAGCTCGCAAGTTATTGAAGTAAATGCTGACAAGGGAAAAATGCATTTAGTATAAGATCACAAAAGGCCTCCACCAGATTACATATTAAAGAGCGGCTTTGAGCAAGAAGCATGT
This sequence comes from Drosophyllum lusitanicum, assembly GCA_032274825.1. Lineage (NCBI taxonomy): Eukaryota > Viridiplantae > Streptophyta > Magnoliopsida > Caryophyllales > Drosophyllaceae > Drosophyllum > Drosophyllum lusitanicum. The sequence continues at coordinate 8,868 of JAUEJL010120968.1, read as the reverse complement.
TTTAATATAAACTACACTAAAGCATTTCCAAAGAATAGACAGATGGTAAATGCACAAGCAAAATAAAGAGACATTAGACCTCGATTTGAAATCAAAGCTGTGTAAGAAATTATTTAAGACTGAATGAAATTAGAAGTTTAAATTTGAGTAAAGTTGGACGCAGTTCACAATGAAGATCAAAATTGTAGTAGGAGAGTGAGACAAGTAGACAACTTAAAATGACAGCTGTGATTACAAAATGAAACAAGAGCCCTAACGTGGAGAAAGCTTGTGAATTTTGCATTCTATCAGAGCCAGGAAACACCATGTGACACAAGTGCATGAAGATAAAGTTCCTTTAATCCCCAGTGTGAAATTCTAAAAAAAAGTAGCAACAAATATAAAATCTTATTCATTTTTCTGTCTTCAAGGTTTTTAGAGTTTAAAAACAATGAAACAACTAACACAAAGCCTAAGCCCCTAGCATTACTCCTTTGACAATGCATCCATCAGCAAAAAGGGGCATGCCTACGCATTCGAAGTAAATTAGATTGACAAAAGGCATACGCCCAATTCCATAAACAGTTTCCCTTCTATGTAATCATAAGAGACATGGATGCCATAAAAATATCAAGAACTGAACACAGCGTACAAAACAAACTCTGACGAGAAGTAATCAAATAACACAGAGCAGCTAAATTTGGATATAAATTGACAATAATGGATATAATTCTCTATGACAGAAAATATGTAAAGCCTTCTTCTACGGATGTTAGAAACACAAAAAAGTGGAGTCTATAAATTGGGATCTAGGAATTAGGCATACCAATTCGAAGCCATCTAGCAGCCCAACTACGTGCAGGATCCATTACCGAGATGATTCTACAGACAAAGAGAACATTTAGTATGATGCAAATGACAACCCAAACTTCAGATGACAAGAAAAAACCACAGGGGAAGAATAAACAGTGACCATTATACTGAATTACTTCAGGTAATCAGGTCTCAATCTAAAACACATGATCATATAAATATATAATTCCAAGGTACCTATCCTATAATTGGAGAAGGTTATTACCCAAAATGATCAAATATCATTAGATCTTCTTAACTAAAAACACATGATAAATTGTTATTATATAAGTCAAAGTTAGGCCCATGTATTATTGTTTCAAAGCAAATGTATATTCTCTAACTAAAAAATCCTAAGAGTTAATTGCGATCCAGAGGTCAAACAACCTTTCATACATTCTAAGAAACATATAAGCTGATACAGCCCAATCCATCATGAGGCGGAGCTAAAATCATGGTAGACCAGTCCAAGATTATGGCCCAATAGCAAACAACAGGCCCAAGCGGGTCACTAGAGTTCCTCAAAGGTTATTGGATTGTAGAAGCGACGTTGCAATTGACTTTTGTCATACCCACCAGTTAGGTTTGCCGCACATTTCCTTTCCATTATGTTTGCATATCCTTGATTGTAGGGAGTAGTTATTAAGTCAGTAGGCCATGTTCTCCATTAGCATAGTCCTCGTAGTAGTAGTTAGTTGCATTTCTTGTTTAAATTCAGAAAACATTGCACGAGAATATATCAGAAAATTTGCTCCAATTATTTGTCTTCTTTAATTTCTTTTGAGAGGTTGATCACCTCAAATTCGATCTCTATCATTTGGTGCTTTCATTCCCAAACACATCATGCCTCCACGCAAAGAAAACCTGTCCCTTGAAGAGACAATGGCCGTCATGGTCGATAAACTCGAACAGCTCCTCATCACCACAAACACTCAAAACACAACGCATCATGACCCCCTTTCGTCCCAAATCAGCAAGCAAACGGAAATTACCACCAATGTTGTCAAAAGCGAAAGGCGCACCAAGGCGAAAAGGGTCTCAGAGCTTAAAGCGAGAAGCGCGAGCTTCATGAAGGCGAATGGCACAATGTTAAATTTTTTTAAGAAATATATGTAGTGATATAATATAAAAAATAACCTTCTAGTATGAAGTGAAGTTAAACTTCATGTTCAAACATCAAAGTAATTATATAATCATAGTATAAACGTCAAACATCAAACATAATCATAGTTCAAACATCAAACATAGTTGAAGAAATAGAAGAAATGAAGATTAAGTGATTAACAATAGAAGAACTAGACTACATGAGAGAAGATAATAGAAGCACAAGTCTTAGAACATGAAATCGAAGCAGATTACAGAAGCAGAAGTCGATGAAGAAGATTGAAGTTGAAGAAATAAAAGACCAGACCTGAACTATAATGTTTAGGGTAACACTCTTGGTTGTATAGGGTTTAAAGATAATGGTAAAAAATTTAAGAAAAGTCAAAAGCCCTAAATGTTAGTAAAGCGCGCTTTTTTGCGAATCGTTGCTTCTGCGCTTTGATGCGCTTCAGGCATGTTGTGCGCTTCGCTGCTGGAATAGCCCATTGCCCTGTGCTTTTGCCCCTCAGGCGCGCCTGAAGCACGCTCTTGACAACTCTAATTACAACAAACCTGGTTAATGCTTTTGTCAAGAGTACCCACACCAAAACACCACCACCTCCCCTCCACCGCCACACCAACAGCCCCAGCCACCAAAAATACTTCTTCCCACCTTCGACCGCTCAAACCCACTCAATAGGATATTTCAAGTCAACAACTATTTCAGCTATTACAATTTTCCCCCCAACCAGCGCCTTTCCCTCGCTGGATTTTACTTTACAGGTGACGCTTTGAGTTGGTACAAAGGCCTTCCCACAACAATTTGGAGGAGAAAAAATGTCTATTATTATTATTCGATTTTACCATCGAAGGTATAATAATAATAAGTTACGAGTTGAACGTGAGACCTACTTTTGTGCAAAATTCTTCTCGCACAGGGTTTATGTTTATTAATGACAACTAAGCCAAAAACAAATTACAAGGAACAAGTACCACTGCAGATTTTAAACAACCATTGTTACTATCCGATTTTTAAGGTACTGATCAGATATTGTTTCATGTTTCAAATAATTAGTTGTAACTCGTTTAAATTTATATACATGATTGTATCGGAGCTATTGACATAACACATGAGAATGCTTCTATTCGAGAACGTGAACAGCCAAAATTTATTGGTAGAAAAGGATATGCAACTCAAAATATAATGGTGGTTCTGATTTAAATATGTGTTTTACATTTGTATGGGCTGGTTGGGAGGTAACTGCTCAAGACTCGAGAATTTTTAATGAAGCATTGTGTAGACCCAAACTTAATTTTCCACATCCAATAGGTGGGTAGTATTTTTTTTCTTATAAATAAGAAATTTATGTTTTATTCAAAATTTATAACCGCATAACCATTATTTGTTTTATTGTTCATTACAAATAATTATGTTTTCGATGCCGGATATCCTAATAGGCTAATACTCGAGGTTAACCAGCTCCGTATAAAGGAACTAACATTCATTATCATCTATATGATTTTCGTTGAGGACACACTCCGGCTGTACGTGCTCAAAAAGGACCAAAAGAGAAGTTTAGTTACTAAAATTTGTCATTGCGATAAATCATTGAACGAACTTTTGGTGTTTGGAAGGCTAGACGGGCAATATTAAAAGATGTGCATGTCGACTTGCCCTATGAGACACAATTAACATTGTTTTAGCATCAAAGACAATTCATAACCACGTCAGAATGAAAGATAATTCTGATGACGCATTTGACATGGCTCAACAAGAATATTACAATCCACATAATGGTACCCAAGTGTCCACTAGTGCTAACGAACAGGTGAAGATACAAGTGAGCGGTCGTAGAGTTGATGATCTATATATGAGTGCAGTTAGAGATATGATTGCACGAGACATAATGCAACACAAAATGATAATTATATTGTTCATAATGTTTGATGTCACTTACTTTTAGTATTTCCATCATTTATTAATCATAAAAAACGAGCCTTCACAGGACATTATTTATCTTGTCCTATATTTACTTTTTTAACCAGAAACTGCATTAACTATCTTCTCTTAAATTTATTTATTTTAATGAGAAACTGCATTTTAAAGAATTATAAAGGTAACATAAAATAATGCCACACTTTCTTTTGGGAGGTTGATCGCCTCGAATTCGATCTCTATCATAAGCTCTAATGTTTTTCCTACATTCACGCATATACACATTACAGAAAAAGCTTTTTGAAGTGTTAATACTTACCCAGTAAAATTAGGAGTGGTGCATTCGACGACACGATCAGAATCTTCATCCATCTTAAAGAAAGGGCAATTCTCACATCCTGATTCTCGAAACTGCAACTCACAACATCCAAACGGCCCAAGGTAAGCAGCAAATAACCAAATTCATACACAAACAACAACACTACAAAGTAGAAATCGAAACAAAATTAGGTTAAACTCACTGAAAAAAACAAAAACAGTACTCCAAAACCCTAGTTGGGATTTTAAAACCTATTAGATGAAAAATATTTGGGGGACCTGATCGTAGGTCTTGACTAGGCGGCAACGAAGACATGCTCGAAGCTCATGACCAAAACTCGTCGGAATTTGCGCGGCGGTCGTCATCTTTTACCTCTCTTTGCTCTTCTCTTTCTCGAAACTTCAGGGTTCACAGCCTCTCCGGCTTTATGTCCGCCCTGTTCTCGAGATTTATTTAAGTTAGGAAAAGTAAAGATTTGAGAGGAAAGTTTTAAACGGGTGTTTTTGAGTTTTATTTAGGAAAAGAAAGGGAATTAAGAGGTTTAGAGGGGGAATGTAGGTTTATTTCGATGTCAAAACGTATCCTCTTAATATTTAGATGATTTGGAAGGAAAGGAAATCATTTTTTTTTTCACCCCTACTTAAACTCGAGAATTGTACATAAGTTAATTATATAATTTATTACGATCTTTGTTTTTAAACTAAGTTTATTATGCTCAACGTCTTGTATTTTGTTACATTAATAGTTTCTTATGCAACTAATTAAATAGACAAAAATATCTTACTTTTTTGCTTGAAAGATCATTATACTCTTGTTTCTCTTTTTATTATTTTTCTTAATTAAAATAATTAAAAGTATATTAATAAAACTAATAAAATAATATTATATTATATATTATAGAAACACATTTTCTCTACCTGACAGCCGGTCACACCCTTCTCTCTCACACCACCACCACCACCACCCACCCTTCACCCTCAGACCATTCTTCAACTTGTGTGCTGTGTGTGACGATTTGGAGCCAAGAAAACAAGAACAGGGGAGCTAGATGATCTCCATCCTTGCATTCAAACTCCAAGGAATTGTGGAAAGAAACACCAGGTAATGCTCCTAACTTCATAATGATCACATTGATGTATTTCTTCTATAGATTTAAGCTGATTTCAGAAGGATTAGAGAGCTCTGTGTGTGTGTTCTTGACTATGCATATGCCGAGAGAAAAACAAGGGGGTTTTAGGTCTTAACTTGATGATGTACAAATTTATTTAAAAGGAGTTGTTTATATGATAGGAGTAATATGTTGCAACTAATAAAAATCGATTTAGTCAAGTTTTGGATGGGTTTGATTTTTGGACATGGCGACTGTAGGAACAGAGGAGTGTTCCGACCAAGATGACCCCCTGTGCGACTTGGCTTGGTCCGACCGAGTGGTCCGACTTGGCCTGGTCCGACTTAAGTCATCCGACCTAGTGGTCCGACTTGGACCCCTATCCGACTTGCATGACTTAGACCCTTGTCTGACTTGTATGATCTAATAACTTGTCCGACTTCGGCTTTGGTCCGACTTAGGTGCGGTCCGACTTAGGTATGGTCCGACCTAGGAGTGGGGTCCGACTTAGTGGACTCATGCATTGGGCGACTTGAAGTTGGGGACTTGTATCCGGTATTAATTCAGTAAGTTATGATTGCAGGTTCTAGCGATCGAACCCGCAACAATACGATTGTAATACCCGAATTCCTGAAATCAATAAAAGAATATTTTATTGGTGACAATTGTTATTGTTATGATTGAATTGAGTTATGGGCTATATTAAATTGATTGGCCTTTGGGCTTGAATGGTCATTAATAAATGGATAAGAGGAAGTTTAGGCTAATAGCTTGGTGGGCTTGAGTTGCCTTGGGCCAAGCCTTGTAAGAAAACCATATAAATAGGTGGTTAGGATCAGCCCCCAGGACACCACCATTTTCACTGTTTCATTACCAGAGAGAGAGAGAGAGAGAGTTTGTGTGTGTGCTTCTCGAAGATGTGAAGAAGAAGAGGAAGGTTTAAGCAGCATTTAGACCGAAAATCTCAAAGAAAAGTATAAGGTAACATTCTTAAACTCATTCTGATCATATAGATATCAAATCCTACTCTGTTAGGGTGATAAATTAATAGTTGACATCTGGGTTTTTGGGTTTTGGTGTATACGAGTAAACCAGGAAAAAAGATTGAGACTAGAACCTTTTAATACTTGATAAAATGTAAACTTATCCTAAATGAAGTGTTTAAATGAATGGGGAAATGATTTGTGACAAAAACGAAATAAAATGATTAAGTTTTAAGAAGGTTTGATTTTTGGCCATGGAGTCTGTAGGTTGAAAAGGAGGACTGACAGGGAAGATGATGTGGTCCGACTTTTGAAAGAACGATATGGTCCGACTTTGGGGACTCGAACATGGTCGGACTTTGGTTTTTAAATGGTCCGAATTTTGGGTGTTAATACATGATTGGACTTTTTGAACTTTGTCCGACCTATTGTGCTTGGTTCGACTTTTGGTGCTTGGTCTGGCCTATTATGCTTGGTCCGAATTTTGGTATTTGGTCCGACATATTATGCTTGGTCCGACTTTTGGTACTTGGTCCGACCTATTATGCTGGGCCCGACTTATGAAATCTAGTAATAAGGTCCATCTTAGGATCCTCAAATACTTGTACAAACGAGCAAGGGATTAGTACCCGATATTGATTCAATTAGGTTTTTTGAAGGTGACGGCCAATTGACGAGTGATCACAAGTGAAATTCTAAACTAATAACTTTGTGACTAAACTGCGAACAGGTGAATACTCTTACTTACAATCTAGACTCATGATATATGTGCCTATGACATGTGGTATGTATTAAATGATATGATATGCCTTGCTTAACGATGGTACCTCTCACTTTGGTGACACGATGTATCACCACTTTTTATATATTACAAAATATACATACATTACTAGTTATCACTAACTAATCAGGGTTTGACAAAATACTAGTATCATCCAAACAAGTGTTTATAGTTTAAAAAAGGGTGTTTAGTGTTTTCTTTATGAAAAGACCGGAGCTACCCAGCAAAATCATGCGACTGGGCCTTACCCTTGCCTGCACTAGAGTCACCTGCAAAACAGAGCACTAAAACATTAAGCCAACGCTTAGTGAGCATACTAACTGAAATAAGTAAGCATAAGACACGAGAAAAGCCTCTCAGGATAATGTGCCCTTCAAGCTGCATCACCTGCAATACTATCAAATTACAGTTCCAGTATACAGTAACCGGTGTAACTATATAACCAATACTGTTCTGGTTTATGACTACACCATTGGATAGCCATGTATTATGATACTGTTCTTATGTATAGCTATTCCATAAGAATAGCTAAACACTACTCACATATAATATATCATAACAATACACATAACAAGGATATCACATGCTGTACAAAACATACTAGCTTACATGTTGCTTATTTAAGTGAATTAGTAAACTCACATTAAAATTCAGATATAATGGTAAACAGTTAGGCGTTCAGTTATGAATCCACTCACCTCCCTATACAATTTAAACATGCAATGCATTACAAACTGTAAAGTATAATCTGGAAGTGGACCTACATAGCCGTGTACCACTACACGGCCGTGTACTCTGTACACGGGCTAGCTACTCGGCTTGCCTAAAACAACACGGGTCGTGTAGCTACCGACTCAACAGATTGTGTTCCTACACAGACGCTTTTCTTGACCCAAATTCGACCCATAGTCAATTTTAACTAATTAGGAGTGTTTTCCTACGCCCCTTACACTAAACAACAACTAAACTCACAAGATAACATAGATAACATACTTGATCAATGGTTCAACCATTTGAAGCAATTAAACACTAACAAACTCAAAAGTAATCCAAGAATCCATACCTTGTGCTGTGAAAGATTGATATGATGATATAGACACTCTAATAAGGCTGTAATTCTTGATCCAATTGTTATGTCAAAGTTTCAGCTGTGCATTTAAAGTGTATGGCTTTGCATATGAACATGTTGACTTATAAGAAGTCAATATATATGTGCTAGTTTTCTAAAATGACAAACTAGTCCCTGCACTTGGTTAACTTTCAATTTGACAATTTTAACTCTACTAGTTTGATAAACATCTCTAACTCAAGTTAGGAACTTTCTCTAAAACACCATACTAAATAAATAAATTGATAATATATTTACGAACCTTGGGGCGTTACAACTCTTTCCCACTTGGATGATTTCGTCCCCGAAATCTACTGTATGAACAACTGTCGGTAGTTTTGTCTCATCTCACTTTCAGGTTCCAAGTGAAATCGGACCCTTTTCTATGCTTCCACTATACTTTAACAAGGCATATCTGTTTGTTATGCAGATTCTTGATCTTTCTTTCTAATATCGCCACCGGTTGTTCTACATAATTGAGTTTCTAATCAATGGTCACATCTTGCAAATGAACAATAGCGGATTCGTCTATTAAACACTTATGAAGGTGGGACACGTGACAAGTACTGTGTATTTGAGACATCTCATCTGGAAGTTCTAGTCTATATGCTACTTTTCCCACCCTCGCAATGATCTTGAAAGGACTAATAAAGTGGGGTCCTAGCTTACCCCACTTTCTACATCTGATAATTCCTTTTCACGGTGACACTTTTAACAAC
>JAUEJL010120957.1:0-11870 GCA_032274825.1 Drosophyllum lusitanicum | reverse complement strand
TTTACTTTATCATTAGAAAAGTTTAAATTTAGTTAAATATGTAACAATTGAACATAAAATATTATAAAACAGATAGTAACAACCATTCAGATATTTTAAAAAACAAACAGCAAAATATGAATAAACATTCAGACGTTAGAATCACCTCTTAATGTTCAGACATGATATTCTGATTCAGACTCAGAACCTCTTAATAAACAAACGACACTTAAGTTTTGTAAGGTTTTCGATTTTACCCTCTTTACTTAATTATGTATTTTAGTTTTATAAAAACTTAAAAAAACTTGGAGGGTTAAACCATTTTTTTACAAAAATTTAAGGGTTAAATCTTTTAGGAAAAACTTTAAGGTTTAAACCAATAAGAAGGTGTAACTTTGAGGATTAAACCATAATAAATTTAAACTTTATGGTAAAACCGTTTGGAAAAAAACTTTGATGATTGAACCAAAACTGAACTAAAACTTTAATGGTTAAACTATTATTAACCCTGTAAAAAGATAAAAGTAGGAGGATATATATAAAAAATCTAAGTTCTGGCCTGTAAGTCAATCCACTGGTGCTAACACTTGGGAACTAGATTCTAGGTGGGTAAAACATTCACAAATTAAATGTGACAAAACAAACTTAGAGACTTAATTAAGGCGAATAATTAAAAGTTTATGTACTTAAAACGTAGTCTAAACAGTAATTTCATTAATTAAGTGTTTAATTAGAATTAAAGATCGAAATTTATGGTCAACAAATACGCTCTAAACACGTGTGGACAACTAATTAGGAAGCTAGCCACAAATTCTATGTTTTTTTTTTATTTTTATAAATGCCATCTAATTCTATGTATATATGCACCAATCTTTGTTTCCTATAGAAAGTCATAAAAGAAATGCTAAATTGTAGAACAAGGGCAAATTAAGTTGTCAGCATGAAAGAGTCGGATGATGAAGCTTTCTCCACCCCGACTTCCCCGATACCACCATCGGCTACTCACTTGACAACACCAGTGATCTCACCTCCTCCTTCTCAACCCGAGTCGCCATCATTATCTCGACTACCTTTGTTTTCGACCCCACAACACCCTCGTCCCGCTACAAACTCTAAAACCAGCCACAAGACGACGTTATCACAAACACCGCAAGTGGTGGTTTCCGCTCCGGTGTCCCAGTTCCACTCGCCATCGATGTCAAGATCACCGTTTCTTGAGAGTACACCAGACCATCCCGTGACAGTTCCCGCGAGTGGGACCAGAACCCCACTCGGTTATATTAGGTCTAGGAATCTAACTCCAAGATTCTTGACACCTTTGGCTAGCCCTCTTAGAAAGGCCTTACACCTCACTAAGCTTGACCCACATGATGCTTGGCTGCCAATCACAGAATCAAGAAATGGAAATGCTTATTATGCAGCTTTTCATACCCTTTGCTCTGGAATTGGAATTCAAGCACTTGTTCTTCCTGTTGCCTTCACTTTTCTTGGCTGGTATGTATGTATTGATTGATGGAGCCTGAAATAAATTAATGATTACTATTATTCGATACTTTTATAACATATAATATTCAAATTAAAGACCAGTTTTATAAAACATGGACTAGAATCAGATAGTTTATTAATCCTGATCTAGCCTTAAACACATCAGTCAGACAGCTTTATGAAATAGTAAAAAATTTCTTCTTTTGGTTATAGGGCATGGGGTATCATATCATTGGTTTTAGCGTTCATATGGCAACTCTACACTTTATACTTGCTAGTAAATCTTCATGAATCAGCTGCAACTGGGATCCGATACAGCAGATACATGCAATTGGCAATTGCAGCCTTTGGTATGCAATTTTACACTTTTGACTTCAAGAAAACTGTTGGTGTGTATATATATAGCTGGCAGTATCAAGGAATAACGGTTGTTTCAAGAAGAATATAGAAAACAGATCCGAGCTCTTAAAAATCTAAACTAACCGCTAAAAAACTAGTTCACCTGTGCACTGTGCATCTAGCATATAAATCTAGTTTTTTAATATATATAATTTTGTTATGTTTTAAAAGTATTGGTTTTTTGGTTTTTCAAAATAAAAAATGAGGGTAAATTTGTCAATTTTCATTAGTGTTCTTCACGACAAAGGTGTTCTTATAGAACCTTACCATATATATGTACACTTAATTTTTTAATCGGTGTAAGAAAATGCATGCATCGATCTCAGGTGAAAGATGGGCGAACATATTTGCCAAATTTCCAATAGCGAGTCTATCAGTCAGCACTTGCATAGCTCTACTTATCGTAGGTGGATCAACATCCAAGATCTTCTTCCAAATAGTCTGTGGTGATTCACAGTGCAAAGCTGAGACTTTGACACTGACAGAGTGGTACTTGGTTTTCACATGTGGGGCTGTTCTTCTTTCTCTTTTACCCAACATGAACTCGATAGCTGGGATCTCGTTGGTCGGAGCGATCACGGCTCTCGGGTATTGTACAACAATATGGGTTGTATCAGTGACTAAAGGTAGAGTACCCGATGTGTCGTATGATCAGCTAGAGGCTAAATCAGATGTGGATAGAGTTTTCAACGTTTTCAACGCCCTTGGTATCATTGCTTTCGCGTTTAGAGGCCACAATCTTATACTTGAAATACAGGTGAACAAATTAAGATTATTTTTTTCATTAGCATGGTTCTGATTTATCTTAAAGAAATGTCTAAGGGAAATTAATTGATATCTATTTCTAATTAACAATATGTAAGTTAAGTGTTGTTGTATCTTTAAATAAATTATAGAAACTCTAAAACGACCAAAAAATCTCTTTTTAAGTAGTATATAAGTGTAGCATAATCTAATTAGCTTAGTTAGTATGTAGCAATTATCATTTCCCCAAGTATGTATATGCGTAAATAGACCAATTACCTAGAAAATGTACTTAAAATTAATGGTAAATTGGCGAGAAATGTAATATAATTAAATATTAAAATTTGTCAATATAAACAATATACAATTTTTTAGTCCGAGAAAAAAAATTCTAAATATCAATTTTTATAAAAAAAATGGGTATGATGATCTGGTTAACTTGTTGATCACCTAGTGTAACCTGAAAATGTATCCGTCCATGTGGCAGTCTAGTCACCACTAACTCACTCCCTATGCTAACATGGCTATTCACATAGCAATCCAGTCACATTTTATTTTCTTAAAAGAATTTCTCCTTTTTAATTATTATTTATCAAAAGGGTTTAGTTCACCAAAATGTATCTAAGTTATCGTGTTTTGCTATTGTATATATTAGACTTTAAAATTTTCTATTGTATGTATCGAACTTTTAATTTGTAGTCATTGTGTGTATTAAACTTTCTATTGTATATACTAAACTTGTAGTTTTTTTTACTTTTTTATGTATCCAAAATACATACAATAGCAACAAATTAAAAGTTTGATGCACTCAATAGAAACTTTTAAAGTTCGATACACACAATAGCAAAACGTGACAACTTAGATACATTTTAGTGAACTAAACCCTTATCAATATTCTGATAGTATTAATTAATAATTGTTTATGTATTAGTTTTATAAAAAACTAATTTTTAATTATTACATAAATTCTAATCTTTAATTATTATTAATTAATTCTAAGATTTGATTTAAATATTTTTTGTTATTATTATTATTATTTTTCTAACAAGAGTTCATATATTTATCAAATAATAATTTAAGTATTAATTTTTTAATTTTAGGATTTATTTTAATCCTTAATAACTAATTTGTGTTCTTTAAAGTTTCATCATCACCATTCAATATGTTTATCATGTTTATGAGTTTTCATCTCAGTTCAAGAAGAATAATACCCATTGGAAAGGTACAATAAAAAACTCATAATGACAAACTTGTTCATCTTCAAGTTAAAAAAACTCACATGAAAATACACACATAAACAAAAAATCTCGAACAGACTGAAAACCTTATAGTCATGAAAACCCTAAATAGGTGAAAAAAACATTTATGTCTTCATCTGATGGTCATGAAAACTCTAAAATCACAAAACCCGAAGGTTTGTCTAATTCGTCTTGTTCGTCACTAGTACACACACATAAACACGCTCTCCAGAGAGGAGAGGAGGGAGATAGGGGGTAATTGTGGTGGTGGAGCTTAAGATTTGGTGGTGTATGAGTCTATTGAGAGAGAAAGAGAGGAGAGAGAAATGATGGTGGCAGTGGTAGAGCCTAAGGTAGTGAAGTGGCTTGAAATTTGAAAAGAGATAGATAGATAGATAGATAGATAGAGAGTTCCAAATTTTAAATGAAGGTGGCATATAAATTAAATTTGTTATATTTAAAGCTTTTTAAAAAATTGAACAAAAATGCCATGTTATAATTGGGTGCTACCTCAATTGAGTTTTAATCAGTAACATAGGTTATTGGCTTTTTTTTTTGGTTAGAAATCAAAATTTTAATCCTTGGAAAGGGAGAGGAGTTTGTTACGTAAATGATACGGTATACAAGCGCTATAATAAATTAATGTTTAATATAGCCTGGTTTTATATGAAAACAGCTACACTCTATTGGATGACGGTCTATTTTACAAAAAAAAAAACTCGAATTATTAATGTAATTATATAAACACAAACCGAAAATTTCTTTTATATAAAAAAATGAAGTTATTACTATATATATATATATACACACACATAATTTAATGTGTATAAAATGTAATTTTCATTACATGCATAATTAAAATTAAGTTTCCATTTGTTTAATATACCTTAACAAATATCTTTAAGACTTCTCTTAGACAAAGTGATTTGCATTATTTTGTCTTTTCTTTCCCTCTTGCATATTTGGTGGACACCTTGGGCTAACCTTGTAGGTTTAGTTTTTTTTTCTATTATTATGGATTAAATTTATGCAATAAATAATTTGTGGATTAATCTAATCGCCTAGCTAGTTTCCCAACTAGTGTAATTGGTGGATTCTCATAATTTATGTACTACATATTATATGTTATCAAAATATTTTATATATATATATATATATATATATATATATATATATATATAATTTGAATATAATCTAATATATAAACCACAACAGATGAATAGATTATCAATAGTCAATACAAATATTTAATTACTTGAACTTGATGTATTTACAATTATAGATTGCTAGATCATTAGGTAGATTGTTAGTATATCTCATTGGAAATACTTGGTGTACAGCCTTATAAAAAAATTGGGGTACAAAAGTAAGTTCAGTGAAAAAGTTTTTCTATAACAATAACCATATGTAGACTTTCAAATTGAGTTTCTAGGTACACACCAAAAACATAAAATAATAAAAAGACAAACAACTAAACTTTTAATCCTTGTTGTAATTTGAATGTAGGCTACAATGCCCTCAAGTGAAAAGCACCCTTCAAGAGTTCCAATGTGGAAGGGTGTCAAAGCTTCATATACACTTATAGCAATGTGCTTGTTCCCCCTTGCAATCGGTGGCTTTTGGGCTTATGGCAATCAAGTAAGTTTCATTATACGCATCCTATATTTATTAAGTTACATCAAAAATTTTAACTGTTATATAATTCGTATTTAATTAAAAGATTCCTTCAAGCGGGATGCTGACTGCATTACTCATGTTCCATGCAATGGATCTTGCCAAGTCTGTCCAAGGGCTAGTAAGCTTATTTGTGATCATCAATAGTCTCACTTCATTCCAAATATATGGGATGCCGGCGTTTGATGACATGGAATCATTTTATGTGATACGATTCAAGAAGCCATGTCCATGGTGGCTCAGGGTGATCATGCGGACCTTCTTTGGGTTCTTGTGTTTCTTGATTGCGGTTGCAATTCCTTTTCTGGGAAGTGTGGCTGGTTTGGCAGGAGGGATATTTTTACCTGTGACATTGGCTTACCCTTGTTTTATGTGGCTAAAGATTAAGAAACCACAAGTTTATAGTCTCAAATGGTGGTTAAATTGGGGACTAGGTGTTTTAGGAATGGTACTAAGTCTACTATTTGTCACAGGAGGGGTTTATAGTATTATTCACACCGGTGTTAAAGTCAAATTTTTTAAACCACAATTAACGTAGATGATTTGATATGAAAAATGTTATCTATTTCAGAGTTTATTTTTATGTTCAATTCATTCTATTAATATATTATGCATTTTGCATAGTCAACTTAAACCTAATGTTATGTAACTTGGTGCATGAGCATTACACATTAATTTGGAGTGATTATTGATAAAATTATATATGATTAGTGTTATCAACTATATGAATTTATGAACTCTTAGCAACGATTTATATATATATGTAAAGACATCTCACATCTAATAGTAATAAAAAGGTCGTATGTGTCGCTCATTTGGCAAATTACACTCTACCTTATTTTTAATATGGTCCAGATTTTAACTAGGGATAACCGAGTCATAATTAATTAATTATTATTTTGATAATTAATATTGCTAGCGCAAGTTTCAAATTAAGATAGCTATATCTATATTTATAGTTATAGCTTTTGCTTTTGGACTAACTAATTCAAACTTGTTCTAAGAGATTATAAATACTAACTTGCAACAAATGATACAGTATGCCAAATTTAAATATATTATAGGTTTTCGACTAACTAATTACAACTTGTTTTCAAGAGCATCACATCTAACCCTAGTGGAATTAATAAATTTATCTGCTAATCTTCTAATATAAATAAACGGTTAACTTTTACCAATTTAATTAGAATATCTTAGTCTTTCATTTATCAAAAACTCAATTTTCACTCTAAATAGTCAAAATTAAAACTTTATTTAAAATTTATATGAGATAATGTTATATCTACGTTGATATAAATTTAATATATCTAAATTTTGTTCTAAATTTAAAATCAACATATAAATATATATATATATTTAAAGTTGATTATATGAACATCCATCTAATTTAGTAAATACAAATTAAATATTATTTTGTATTAATTTAAAATTAATATTAATCCCTTGATAATCTTTTAATATTAATAACTAAATTAGATGCTGGTGTGATACACAATTTGGTTGTAAAAAATGATAACGAGTTAAAAATTAATAAAAATATACTAAATAATTATATAACGCGAAAATAACAAGAATTTTAAAAAAGGGCGATAGACAACTTCACCACCAAGACCGGCGTGGAAGCGTTGACGCAAGTAGGAGGACAGTCGACGTGATAGGAGAAACGTGGTATCATGATACGAAGAGTCCTAATTGTATTTTCCTATACAAGTCATCGAACATTATTGTTACAATTAAGATAATAAGGTCAAGTTTTTATTGGTTATAATTAAAAAAAACTTAAATGAACATAATATATTTTATAATTGGTTATGATACTTTTAAATGTTATAAAGGGTAAATCAATATTTGTTAATTAGGGTAGGCAAATACAATATTTTAAGGTTTAAGAAAAGCATTTATGAAATTTTCCTTACTAATTTTGATTCAAATTAAAGTCAAAACTGAATATAATTTTAAGCAAAGAAAAATCAAAATTGGATTTCAATTTACAAAAATGGTTGGTTCAGTTTCAATAATTAAAATTTTTATCTATGTTGTGAACCGTGTTATGTTTGAATTTATATGTTTTACAAATCTTATCGTAAATAAATTTTACATCATTCTAAAGTTGTCATTATTTACTTTTCTATGTCGACTGAAATAAATATAAACTTTTTTTAATTTTAAAGAAAATCTAAGATCAATCTATTATTATATCTGACCCATGTGTTTACTCGAACAATTAAACTAGTTACATTTAAAAGAATCCACCCCTTATAGAATTAATAAATACAAAAATAGTCCCTTAAGTTATCTAAGTTCTCTAGCTAAAAGGGTGACCAAAGTGAGTTCCAAATTACCATCACAACTAACATACTAATATCACACACTCGTATGGGGGAGGGTTTAAATAGAATTAATTTTAGTGCGAGAAACAATTTTCGTTTTCTGATTAAAATAAATCAATAGCCAATAATTTTAATGCGCTCATTAATAAGTGATATTTTAAAAAATCAAGTCTCACTCATTAATAATTATCCATCTGAACACAATTCATAATTGACTAAATACACATGTAACACCAATTTTCGGTTTATATTCAAAATGGGATATTTTTAACGTTCTTATTATTTAATAAAAGAACTTTTGCAATTTGGGACTTGCAATGCCTTAGTTCATAGCATTTATATTAAAGGGTTTTATTGTTGGGCCAACTCTAAATTAGCGTATCTATTTATTTGGGCCAATTACTTAAACAACCTAATTGGTATTAATCAATGGGCCTTGAGTGAGTATACAAGTACATCCATATACCCATTGCTTTAACGTTCTTTAACTCATAAACTCCCACATACAACCCTTTTTAACTCTCTATCTTTTATTTTTTTATTTTTTTCCAACTATTAATTAACATAATTTAATTACTATAAATAAATTGCAAGACAATATAATTATAAAATATTATAATTTATAAATCAAACTAATATTTCACCTTACATTAAAAATAAAAAAATAGAAGTACATAAATTAAAAAACTACTAGTTATCGTCGTCGTTGTGTCCTGAAAGCCGATTAACGTGTTTGATTAAATTAGATTGAAGGTTGTGTATGTAAAAAATAAATATGAGTTTGAGAGAAGAAGAATAGAGGTAGAAGAACGGAGATGTGAAAAATTGAAGTACGTAATGTATATTTATAGGGGGAAAGGGAAAAAAGAATATATATACATATATATATATATATATATATGTGTGTGTGTGTGTGTGTGTGTTACCGTTGGGGAATGAGGTAAAAAAAGATATATATATAGGGAAGGAGGCAAAAGAAAAAAAACCCAAACTAACGGGTTCACCAACTAGCCGGCCACCCAACCCGAGCTCACCCCCTTGGGGCGATGGTGTTCCAGGCAGGTTCCCCCTCTAACCAGCGCTGGTTGGGGGGCCGATGCGGTCAGTCTTAAAGTAAGATGTCTCAAACCCCTCGTGACATATATACCGTATGTTTAGTAAGGAGCTTTTAGGAGTTGAAAGTTTATTGTTATAAAAAGATTAAATTTCACGGAACGATCCTTTATGTTTATATCTAGTAGCAGGTTTAGTCCTTTTAGTCTCTTTTTAAAAAAATTGAACCGTTTTTCTCCTTTATTGTCGACCGTGAAGAACCAATGGTGATATGCACACGAGGGTATTTGTATCAATTCATGTCCATAAAGAACCAATGGTGAAATTTAATCAATCAAAAAACTTCTCCAGTCTCAGAACTTGAGTAAACATAAAGGCCCTAATTCGAAACCAAACTCGCATCAAACTTCTGTAAACTCCCCCTCATGGAGTATTCAATGGATACCTTTGTTTAAAAATCTCAATCAATCCACCTCGATGAATACAGAACATTGAGAGAAAAAGAGAAACCATGACACCAAATTTATATTTGAAAAAAGCCATGTGTGTAACACATTCCCAATAGGTTGCCCCAAACTTAAAATCCAAGCACATCCCAGTTGATCCCATATCTCTTGTAGAAATCTTCATCTCCGTTTCATCATGTTAGAGTTCGCAAACGGGAGACTGGCATCTTTTTGTAGATTGCTAAGAAATTGAGGAAAAATTACAAACTGTTTGGTTATATTCTTTAAAGGAAGATGATTGATCTAATGAAAAGCTTCAAGAAATTCACCTGGTGAATGTGATGTCTCTAGAGCTGTAAACGAACCGAATGAACACGAACGGGGGCTTGTTTGTGTTTGTTCATTCAACTTTACCCGAACAAATAAACGAACATGAACGGATAAACGAATGGATTTCTGTGTTTGTGTTCGTTCGTTCGTTTATCTTTAGCCGAACAAAGAAACGAACACGAACGAGCATTTGTGATCGATTATTTAAAAGATTGATTAGTTTGTGTACATTTTTGTTCGTTCATTTAAATGATAAACAAACGTAAACAAAGGAACACATGCTATAAAACAAATCAAACATTATTAAACAAAAACACACACACTTACTACATATATAATATAATATAATGTAATGTAATATAATATAAACAAACATAAACGAACGGATAATCGAATGTTCACGAATCACGAACATAAATGAACAAACGAGAGCTTTGTTCGTGTTGGTTTGTTTAATTAAAGGAACTGAAAATCTTGATCATGTTCGTTCATTTATTAAACAAACGAACATAAACAAACTTTCCGCCGAACAATTTCAAGAACGATTCATAAACGTTTTGTTCGTTCACAGCCCTAGATGTCTTCTTCAATTTTATAAAGGATCCTTTTGACATCAAGAGAAATGAAGGAATGATTATTTATAAAAATTGTATATACCCTATTATTATATTGTCATCCACCACTGGCATAAAAGAGATTAGTCATTTATGAACATGAATTGTAAACACAAATGTCTTCAAAATATAACCTTCGACCCATGTTTGAATGCGGAGCTGGGAACTTTTATTTTAAAACAAAAGACTTCAAATAAAATACTTAGTTAGAGTAGTTTTTAGGAGATTTAATTGTACATAAAAATAAGGGTTTACTTCTTCAAAATGTATTAAGCTATACCCCAAATGTTAATATGTGTATCCACCTTCCAAAAATGTTACTGTGTGTATCAAACTTTCAAAAATGATGTTATTTTATGTATTAAACTTCCTATTGTATGTACTAAATTTATACTTTTTTTGCTTTTTTATGTAATCAAAATACGTACAATAATAACAAATTAAAAGTTCAATACATACAATAATATTTTTGAAAGGTGGATGCACACATTAATATTTAAGGTATAATTTAATACATTTTAGAGAAGTAAATCTTAAAATTAAACCGAACCTTCAATTTGAAAATTCGAAAACATTAGATGGGTCGGATCGGACTAATTATTTGTTTTGGATTTGGGTTCGGAGCATACGGGCCTTCAAATACGGCCCAAAGTTTATATTATGTTAAAAACTTTCGAAATTTCTTGAACAATTTGAACACGGACTAACTGACACCCACACACAACATCGATCAAAGATTCCTTCATTCCTTCACCTGAGGATCGGAGTTTGTAAACCGGAAAATCGTGACGATGCCGCCGAAGAAGATGGGAGTGAACAGTAAATCGGAGACCGCTAGGGCACGAAAGAGCGCCACGGAGGCGGAGCGTAAGGAGAAGGAGGCGCGTGACAAGGAGGAGAAGTACTGGCGTGAAGCGGAGGGAGCCAAGTCACGTGCTGCGAAGAAACGTGAGGAAGAATCGGAGAAGAAAGCCGAGGCCGCTGCTCGAAAGGCGGAGGCGCGGCGACTGGCGGAGATTGAGGAGAGAGAGATTGAGAAGTCGCTGAAGAAGGTGGATAAGAAAGCGAATAGGGTTTCGATACCGGTGCCCAAGGTAACGGAGGCGGAGTTGATCAAGCGGAAGGAGGAGGAGCAGGCGCAGATCTTGAAGAAGGCGGAGGAAGAGAAACGGCGGCAGAGTCGAACGGCGAAGGAGGATGAGTATGAGAAGATGGTGCTTGTTGAAAATACTAATCGGGATGATTCAATAATCGAGGCTAGGTCAGTCGAGGAGGCCATTGCGCAGATGTCGGTTTCCGACAGCTTGCCCGTGGATAAACATCCTGAGAAAAGGCTTAGAGCCTCTTTTAAGGTGCGTTTTAAATTCTTAATTCATTACTGACCATTGAATTTTTGTTAAGATTACAGTTTTCATTATTATGATCCGACGATTGGATGTATGGTTGTTTAAATAGCTATGCAGTCAATAGCTGCGGGATAGCGGTTAGCGGACCTAGGCAAGATGGCTAGATAGCGGTGGGGAATAGCGGTGGGAAACAGCGGAAGCGCTAATAGCGCCGCTATTTCCGCTATTTGGG
>JAUEJL010120946.1:0-11870 GCA_032274825.1 Drosophyllum lusitanicum | reverse complement strand
ACATAAATGTTTAGTAATAATTAATTTTTGGATTGTTAAAAAATCGATAACATTGGAAGATTTCTCTATTAAAATTTCGTTGTACCAAACAAGATAAATGATTCTCTGCCATATTTCTCTGCTGAAATCTCTGTGATACCAAACAGAAGAGTCAATTCTCATTCTCTAGACTAATTCCATTTCTCTGCAATTCCATTCTATACTATCATTTCTCTACAATTTCATTCTCTGTACAAAACGCACCCTTAAGACATGTTAGAGTCTAGTCGTCCGCCACTTCCCATCTTCAGCTGATAATAATCCTATTGGCTTGATCTTTCACCGGCTTTCCATCTTTAGCTCTTCCACAAATGAAAATCAGCTAACCTTTACACTGACTTACTACTTTTAGCTTTTCCACACGATAATCAACCTATGGGTAATTCAGAGCACTCACTCCTCTAGTCGATAGTCATCGACGATTTCAAAGGCCTTAGCATTGCACTAACAAATCCGAGGATATCAACCGACTGTGATAAGCAAATTAATAACATGATGATTAAAAATGTTACTAAAGCAATGGTATCATATTTCTAACAGCTAATATCAAACTCATTATCACAATGTAAAACTACAGTTATTAAAAAAAACCTTAACAATCATTCTTCATGGAGCACAGGGGCGGACCTATGTGTTGGTCTGTGGGGGTACGGGATACCAGTCAATTTTATCCGCATAGTGTAAATTTCGATTTTTCGTAGTGTAAATTTCGATTTTTTTGAAGCAGTGATACCACTCATTTAATGGTACCACCACACATTTGTAATCCTGGGTCCACCACTGATGGAGCATATGCAAGCAAAAGAAAACTGGCTCTAATTGATCATCTGACAATGATTTTTCTAAAAGGCAGCAAATGAAATTTTATTAAAAGAAAATATAACAATGATAGATTGATTATTATGATGCTCAACCTTTTTTTTTTGAGAAAAAACATCCTCAATTTTGTCAACTTACATTGAAACTAAATATTTAGTTATTTGTTTTGTTTGTGTGTCTTTCAACTAATTAAGAACTATCACTTGTGAACTTGGGATTTTGAAACCATGTTATTTTGCAAGCCATTAGCTTGTTGTGATTGTTTGATTTGTGTGTTATCATCGATCTTAAAATTTTGTCTTGCTTTGGTATCGAGCTCACCCGTAGAGGTTACTAGTATTTTCTTGGAGTACATTTAAATATTACTATATTTTACTGATTTATATAGATGTTTATAAAAAAGTTAAACCATTTTGTAAACATAGTTCCTTATGCAATTGGTAATTAAGGCACAAATAACGGCAGCCCCAAAAAAGTATATTGAAATAGTCTTAGATGACAAAATATATAAACTAGACCCGATCACATCTTGCCAAACGGGTTCAAGTCAAGCATTTAATTTTTATAACGGTTACCTTACGTTGACTAGTCCACATTATCCTGATTATTTTTTAATTTTTATAATAGATTATTAATAATATAATATCCAATCCGACATATCAAGAAAAATTACAAGCACTTTACAATCTATATCACGTTTAACGAGTGTGACAACTAGATATCATATAAAGAAGAGTTATCAAAAAATTTTATCCATGTGGTTTGGTGATATATCTTACGATTTTAGTTACTAAATTTTTATTTTTACGTATTTGATCCTAAATGACTAAATCTTTTACGATTTTAGTCATTGGTTAAACTAAAATGACCAAATTCCTCTTACCCTATTTTTATTCATTTTCTTAAATTTAAATATATTCTCAAAATGTCTTTTAAAAATAAAAAATAAAAAATAAAATAGAATAAGTTCTCTCTTTTCTATCTTAAAATAAATCTCTCTCTCACTCTTTTAGCCACTCAACTCTCTTCTCTACTATCACCTCACCACATCACCATCACCATCACCTCCACCTCCACCACCCTTACCCACCACCACATTACCCACCACCGTCACCATCACCTCCGCCACAGTTACACACCATTCTCTGTTCCCCTTTTACTGTACCCATCTTCTTCTCCGAACTCATAACCCATGAAACTTAATAGACTCTCACTCTCTTTACTCTCTCCTCCCTAACCAGACCCACATAAATTTTTTTGAGTTATTACATAACTGGTCCATGTAGTTATAATGAAAAATTTTCTTTTAGACCTTTAACTTTAAAAATTATGAAAATAGCCACTCTAATTGTCACTTTGTTTCATATTTGGTACTTTACATTAACTACAGTTAAGTTTAACCATTAATTAAGGGTATTTTGATTAATTTCTAATTTATACTTGTTACCAAACACACTCCTTGTTCAAATATAAGTCTCTCCCTAAGAAGTCAAACAAACACCTCATTTTTTAATCTCTCTCCCCCCATCAACACCACCACCACTCTCAGAGTCTCTTCTCTCTTCAAACCCGCCGGCAAAACTACTCCCTCTAGAGCACCATCAAACGACAACCAGCTCTATCGTCGGACCACCATCGCACAACCACCACCGCTATTCCCCCTTAATCTGGAGATGTTTTTTATGACTTTCGGACCACTATCGACGCAACTTCAAGCGTTAGCGATTGGAGGGTTTTTCTGATATCAAGATCTGCAGCTTCAAGGTTCAATCTATTGTGTTTGTCCCCAAATAAAGGGGTCCTATTCTGATGGTTTTGTCCCGATATTGACGGTTTTGTTTTTTTTTTTTTTTTGGTATTTTTAAAGGATTTGGCTTTGTTAGTTTAGATCTTGATTGTTATGTGTTCTTCAATATGATGTTCCTAGATTTGGTTTCAAATCTAGATATTTGAAACTAGAAAAATTAAAAGATCTAGATACAATTCTTTTACCACATAATGAAAAGAGTTGCATAAAATTTACTAAAAACCCATAACATCCTCCATAAAATCTGATGATGAAGAGGTTACAAAGAGATGTATAGGCTAGAGAGAGAGAGAGAAAGAGAGAAAGAGGTTTGGGGGGGGGGAGGGGGGGGGAGATGTGTGTTTGGTAAAAAGAGGTTAAAAAGGAATCTTAAAAAACATGTTTGGAAATCATCATAATAGTCAAAGGTTGTTTTTTTTGAACGGCAAAAGTTGTTTGTATTAATAAACTAGCAAGTTGCTAGAAAATTGATTACATGGAGGTTTCTAAAAAAGGATTTATACACCAATTTAGCCACAAGAGTTTCCTTTTAAACTTTCCCCTAGAGTTTAACCAAAAGAATGACATGCTTTGCAATCTTCCAACTATAACTTCCATAGGATTCACCACCTTTTCTTCAAAAATCTTTTCATTTCTGTATGTCCAAACTAACCAATAGAAGGTGAAGATCAATGTAGAAAAAGCCTCTAGCCTAGGGTCTTTGTACCCCAAAGATGTTCCCCAGGTGATAAGAGTTTGGAATGTCTCCGTTGATGAACCACCATTGTCTTATGAACGCAAGCAATGTTTTTGCCAAGATACATTTTAAAAAGAGGTGTTCTTCCGTTTCAAATTTGCTTCACAAATGTCACAGCCCACTTTATCCAGATCCAAGCCTCTGTTTAGCAGATTCCATCTTGTAGGCAGCCTGATGTGATTTAGACGCCAAACTAAAATGTTCACTTTACTTGGCGGCGACTTTAGCCACATGGTGTTGACAGTTGTAGAGGTCTGAAGGTATTGCTCGTCAATCAATCTTCTAATTGATCTGACCGTGAAGATGCCATCGGTTTAAAGATCCCACACACACGTAGGTTGACCATCAGAAGTAGTGTTTGCAGTGAATAGATCTTTCAAGTCGACATTGAGCTTTAGCATATGAGAATACAGTTTGGCGATGGATCCCCAATTGGCGATGAGAATACAGCTTTAGCCACATGGTGTTGACAATTGTAGAGGTCAAAGGTTGTTGGTAACAAGAATAAAGTGAGAAAAAGACTAATTTACTCTTTAACTAACAGTCAAACTTAACTGGAGTGAGTGTAAAGGACAAAATATGAAACAAAGTGACAACCACGATGATTGTTTTCGTAATTTTTAAAGTTATAGAACTAAAGTTGAAATTTTGTGACAACCAGTACCATTTATGTAATTAACTTTAAAAATTACTATCAATTTTGTAAGAATAAAGACCAAATAATTTAAGCTAAAGTGCAACTAAAATAACAAGGGTGTCATCATCAAAAGCAGAATAATGGTTCGATTTCAAGATAAGTGGAATCCTAAAACAGAAAGCTCATCAAACTAGAAGAAACCCTGATTTGGTTTCCCTAAAAGATTCAATTTTGGAGTCAAAATTAAAGGCCTAATTGTATCAATTTTAAAGAAGAACTAAAAACACATATTCCCGAACCATGTTTAAAACAACCAATTTCCCTTCCCAAAATCCAACAAATTTATGCAGGTTTCTTTGATATGAACAAGCAATAACAAGAAAGTTCATTTCTTCAAAAGAACTAAAAAGACCCTTATTTTTGAACAAAAATCGAACAATTTCATTTTAGAGATTACATAATCCCTCTAAACACGCACACACACACGATCATGCATTGAAGATCAAAGAGGAGGTGTTGAAGATGAAAGAGAAGGAGGTGGTGGTGTTGCAAGGGTTCTTGATTCATGTATCTCGCCATTGCCTTCATAGTATCTAACATCTCTCTCTCTCTCTTGTCTCACCAAAGAAGAAATCAAAAGAAACAGATGGATGTTGCTGGTTCTACCACATCTCTCACCTCATCGAGTCATCTATGACCACCATTGATTATTTTAACACATTTAGGGTCGATTTAGGGTTTGTCCATATTATTTGAACTTGTCTATGCGAACTTATTGTTGTTCCTAGATTTGGGGTGTTTGTTGATTTAGGGTTTGTTGTTCCCACTTTGGGTTGATTAGGGGTAATGTGAAGGTTGACCAAGGAAACCATTGATGATGGTGGTTAATTCACTAATTGGTTCTTTGTCAAAAAAGGTGTTAGGTTGACGATGGTGGTGGTTGGTAGCATGGTGGGGAGAGATTATATGATTGTTTGCACTTTGCACGGTGGTGGTAGTGGTGGGTGGCTAGCACCTTTGTTTCATCCAGAGGGTGAGTGAGAGCGAGATATTAGGTGAAGAGATGGAGAAATGTGATTTTTTATTTTTAAAAAATTAAATGTGAAAGAAGAATCAATATTATTTTTTTATTTCTTACTTAAAAAATAATTTAAAAATGAATTAACAATTTGGACAATTTAAAAATGAATTAACAAGAGATCAAGCCTCTTCAGAGACGAAATTCGTAAAAATAAAAATTTAAAAACCAAAATCATAAAAACCATCATATCATATAGAACAAAAATATGATTAACTTTATAAAGAATAATAAAAAATAAAGTACGCTTTTTTACATACATGAATTGACATTTACCCTATAATTTCTTGAATGCACATTGGGATATGAATATATGATGCCAACTTATAATTTGATTGTAAATTTACACTAAAGATTGTAGAATTAAATCATCGTTCATGGTGTGTACTATGAAAATGATAGGTTGCATTTATCAATTCTCCTTGTCAAGGTTAAACATTCTTTTTTTTTTCTTTGTAATATTCGAGAAAATACAACATAAGTCAATTTAAACGACCTAGCAAGTTGTACAAGGTTTCACCAATACGATACAAACCATGATAATCGAGCAAACCATCGACACCCCACGATTCTTGACTCTATAAGCGTGGATGAATGGACCACAGAGTTGAAATTGTTATGATTTGGACTAACGATATTCTTCACAAAAAAAAAACCCTCAAGTTTTTACCTCTCAAATGGAGTTAATATGCGGATATAAAAATTTATAACATTTCTTCACCAAATAATAACAAATAAGGAGATCTTTCTTCATAATAAGGTAAAAGAATAGAACCCCATGGTTAAAGTTACAAAGGGAAAAAACACACACACATATATATATAATATATGTGGAAATGTTTAATTTTACAAAGTTGCAAGAAAATATGCGTGCAAGTAAAATAAAAAAAGTACCAAATGGTGAAAATTTACACATAAAAATAAATAGAATTGTAAAAGTGGATATTTAAGAGAATGATATCATTAAAGTAAGGGATGTTATGGTAGTTGGCCCAGTGTTTCATAAGAATTTAATCGTTTCATCATCAAACTATACCACTCCACCATACAAAATTTGACAAATGAGAAAATCAAATAACTTTAAAATTTAATATTATAAAAAATCAATATAGGAAAAAAACAAAAAAAAGAAAAAGAAAAAAAGGACCCCCACCCCACTTCCCCGACTTAACCCCATGTCATTCATCATCTTCTTTGTGCCCCTCGCTGCATCGCTGTTTACTGTGACCACATATTTTAATTTTTTAGATATCTTTTTTCAGTTACTATTATTATTTTCATTATTTTTTAAGTAATATTGTATACTTTCTAATTCTTATTTTCAGTGTTAATATTTTAGTTTCAATTATCATTAGGCTTGTTTATCAATTGTTTTATTCTTTTCTGTAATTTTAATTGGGTTTAATCAAGGTTGGTGAAATAGATTAATAAGAAAATAATTAGAAAAGGTAGTTTGGGCAGTAGAAGGAGACGTTTCCTCGTTTTTCAGATGTGTGTATCTTCTGACACATATAACTTTGATATAAGAAGCAAGCAACCCATTTGTTTTTTGTCTAATCACACATCCACATCTTTATCTCTCTCTTTCTCTCACTAAAAAGCTATCTTTGTTTAGAGAGAGAGAGAGTAGCAGCAGCTTATCATCATCATCATCATCAAAGCTGCTGCATCAAATTATTTGAAAACGAAGGTCAAATCAACCACACAACAACAACACACACACTTGCACACTTCCCTTCTTTGATCCATTCGCAGGTACTTCTCCCAAAACAAGAACCTTCCTTCCCGTCAAATATATACATATAGAGAGAGAAAAACACACACACACACACACATATACTGATATATAGATAGAGAAAGAAAGAGAAAGCTGCATCACTTCAGAGCAAAGAAGTAACAGGTCCATCTTCTCTATCTATCTATATCTAAATGAATTTCAAGATTTTCTTGAAGTTGTCAGCGTGGAGAATATGAGTAAATTGTATATTAGTAATAAAGAAATGATTTGGGGGATATCCAAAATTTGTTTATGTAATAAACCCCATATGTCTCTCTCTCTTTCTCTCTCACTTGTTCTGTTCAAATGGGTTCAGATGGTGGTGGTGATGAGGATGAGGATGGAGCTGCAGCATGTGCACACTCTCATCAGATTTCCATCACAAATTCCCTCTTCATCAGGTATCTTATGATCATGATTAGTAATTTAGTATGATGGTTTTTATCATATAGTTTAGTATAAGACTATAGGTTTTTTCTTTTTCTTTTTGTAGTTCGGATCAATGATCGAACCAAAGTTTTTTCTATTAATAAAGTTTGTTCGAGTAATAACTAATTGGAGTTATAAATCGAAATCTGTGTGTTTATGTTCATAAAAATCAATTCTTTTGTGTTCATTTCAATGATCACAGGCGTGAACGAGTTCCAGAGAGATTGGAGGCTGTGAACTGAAATCAAAACAGAGAATTTGAAGAATATCATAGATATAAATTAACAACATAATTAAACGATCGATGGCAACTTACTATCATGGAAATTCAGAAATTCAAGGTGGAGACGGGTTGCAGACGCTGGTTCTGATGAATCCCGGTTATGTAAACTACTCTGACGCTCAAGTACCACCACCGCAGCAGCCTGGGAATTTCATGTTTCTAAACAATCATCACCCCCAATCTTTAGCCCACGCGCCACCGCAATCACCAACCGCCTCCCACACGCAGCAATTCGTGGGTGTCCCCCTTTCGGTACAACCACCGGTTTCTATTCATTCCCAACACGACATCTCCGCCCTACATTCGTTCATGCCACGTGTTCACTACAACATGTACAGCCCGGTGGAGCTGGCGGCAGCACAAACACATGATGCCACCAGATTCCAGCAAGGTCTGTCCTTGAGCCTCTCATCTCAGCAATCCGGATTCAGCTCTCAGGCTGCCAGAATACCCACCGTTTCTCCAACTGCCGGGGATGAAAACAGAGCCCCTGGGGGTGGATTGACACAGTCAGCATCGGGGATTTCGAACGGTGGTATGCAGAATGTACTGTTGAATTCCAAGTACTTAAAGGCAACCCATGAGCTTCTTGAAGAAGTGGTGAATGTTGGTAAAGCTGTATTCAAGAATTCTGATAAGTCTACTAAGAACATCAAGACTCCAGGCAGTGGTGGTGGTGGTTCGCCGGTGGCAATTACTAGAGAAGGGTTGAATGGCGAAGAAACCGCCCGCAAACCTGGTGATGCCGCTGAACTTACTACAGCAGAGAGGCAGGAAATTCAAATGAAGAAAGCAAAACTTTTAAACATGCTTGATGAGGTGAGATTTTAAATAATTAATGATTAATTTTTTACTCTAATATTTAAGAAAACAAACCTTTTGGTTAAGATTTTGTGGGGTTGTGAAGGTGGAGCAGAGATACAGACAATACCATAACCATATGCAAATTGTGATCTCGTGGTTCGAACAAGCGGCTGGAATCGGGTCTGCTAAAACCTACACAGCACTAGCACTTCAAACAATCTCAAAGCAATTTAGGTGCCTAAAAGATGCAATTATGGGACAGATTAAGGCCGCTAGCCGGAGCTTAGGTGAAGAAGACAGTTTTGTTGGTGGTGGTGGCAAGACTGACGGCGGCGGTGGTGGTTCACGGCTGAAATTTGTAGACAATCAGCTCCGGCAACAGAGAGCTTTACAGCAATTGGGAATGATCCAACACAATGCATGGAGACCCCAAAGAGGACTGCCTGAGCGCTCTGTTTCTGTTCTTCGCGCATGGCTCTTCGAACATTTTCTTCATCCGTAAGAATCTGACTTTCTAAAAAACAATATTACAAATAAAACAAAACAAAATAAAATAAAATAAAACTGTCACTTGTTTCTTGTTCTTACCAATGATTTGTAATCGACCATTTGCTATCTATGTTGCAGATATCCTAAGGATTCAGACAAACATATGCTCGCAAAACAAACGGGGCTTACTAGAAGTCAGGTATCTTTCAGATTACTTTGTGATCACTGTTTGTGTTTTGAATCTGCAAATTGATTTAATGATTTGATAATTTAATAATTCCAGGTATCAAATTGGTTCATAAATGCTCGAGTTAGGCTATGGAAGCCGATGGTGGAAGAGATGTACTTGGAAGAAATCAAGGAACAAGAACAGAACAGATCAGAAGAAAACAAATTGAGCAAAAGTGAATATAGTGAGGACAATTCATCATCCAAACAGGAGAAAAGTCTGTCACCGGAAAACTCAAAAAGAGGGTTCAACCACGCAACTCCACCGCAAACAACTGTTTCCACCACTACGTCCGCCACCAGAATCAACATCCAAAACCCTTCTGGTTTCACCCTTATTAACTCTTCACAGATGGAAGGAATTGCACAATTCAGCCCTAAGAAACCACGAAACAATGAAAGACAACAGACTTCAGATGTAGGTTTTACACTAATGGGCAACCCAACCGATTTCATGGGTGGGTTAGG
The DNA here is from genome assembly GCA_032274825.1 of Drosophyllum lusitanicum. Classification (NCBI taxonomy): domain Eukaryota; kingdom Viridiplantae; phylum Streptophyta; class Magnoliopsida; order Caryophyllales; family Drosophyllaceae; genus Drosophyllum; species Drosophyllum lusitanicum. Next base: position 2,276 of record JAUEJL010120946.1, on the reverse strand, counting down.
TGGTTACACGCTTGGAGAAATAGGACGGTTTACCACCGAGCAATTCCAACCACCATATTCCGGAAATGGTGTATCTTTAACTCTAGGCCTTCCACACTGTGATAATATTTCAATCTCGGGTGCCCACCAAAGTTTCATCCCTAATCAAAATATTCAACAATCTAATGAATTCGAAGCTATGAATCAACAATCTTCTTCACACTCAGCAGCCATGTATGAGACCATAAACATTCAGAACCAGACTTTGTTGCTTAACCATGGTTAGTATAAAGAAATTCAAGAAAGAAGAAGAATTATCTTAGAACAGGTCTAGCCTTGAAGAACAAAACCATTGAAGTTCTTTATAGATATAGATTAGGTTTACCAGCTTGCATGGATGTATATTAATTTTGTACTCGCAGATGGATAGTATGGATTGGTATATTGTATGTATCATGTATGTATGTAAAAATAGTTATATCTTTGGATGGGGGTATACAAAATCAAGATTTATAATAATTAATCATCTTCCTATAGTTATTTATATGTGTCTTAGTTTCAAGTTAGATAACCTTTGTTAGATGTTAATATGGTATCGCAAAGTAAAAGATTTTGGTTATGTTGTATCAAATTAAATTACAATATAACGGGGAATCATTCAAACGAGTGGAAAGTCACACAACGTTTATTCTTAATTTATATGACCACATACGTTATTTTATTCATGGATTCAAATAATTACTTTGATAAATTTGTTTTTGTAATCATAAATAAGAACCTAATTATTGTCACAAGATTTAGAAAATAATATAAAAGCATTTGCTATGTAAGCTGATCTGATCCAACCTAAGCCACTCTGTTTTAACCCGTACCAAGAAATGACCATCTTCAACCTAAACCTGTTCTGTACTTCTGTCTAGTAAAGAGTTTGCAGATCAACCAAATCTAGTCCCGGATCATATCAACCTGTACCAAAATTTACAGGTTTCAATCCAAACTTGTTTTAACCCATCTTGCAATTTGGTATAAATGTTAAAGAAGCAGGGCAATATCAATAATGACAAACCAGATCTCAAATTATTGGAGTCGTAATGATGAGGGAAACCCTGCAAAGTTTACCTTGATTTTGGTCCATCAAATGTCATTTAATATTCAGGACCACTGACGAATTCAGACGACATTCTTTTGGGTTGCTCACTCCATAAGACTCATTTATCTAAAGTACAAAAAACATTTAGGAATGGATAATAATTACTGGTGTTTTCGTCTATTATCAAGTATTTAAACAATCATGAAATTGTACCATTGTGATTAATTGGGAAAATATTAGTACAAATCATCATCATATCATATCATATGCTGTAATAAAAGGGTAACTAGAAAGATGAATGTTCATAGATGGATTAATGGGTGTTGCATATTCTGATAGTGTATACAGGTCACTTTTACAGAAGGTCCCATTCAATTATTATAAATCTTGACAAAAGGGTATGGCTTAATATTCCAAGCCGTGAACTATATTTACTAGAAATATAAATGATAAATATGATAGTACGTGCCAAATCCAAACAGAAATGCCAAAAGAAGCTATGGATAAAGTTAGGCAATATCCACAAAGTAGCCGATATTATTGCAATTGCAGGTTGAAAATAATATGCGAGCATTAGTCGATACTACATCAATCTGCAGTTTTTATCAATGACATATATACTTGATACCAAAATATTTTTCAGAAAATCTTCAATTGCCAATGATCCTTCCTAGTTTTGCAGCAAAATGATTAACCAAGAGAACGAAAATATTAAATGCAAACACAATACAGTTAACCACAAAAGCAGTATTTGCAGCAAAATAATCAGCATAGGCACATGCTATCATTAAATCCAAAAGCATTCAACCAACTTAGATAAATCATTACTAAATTGGTCCAGCATCTCCATATTGAACTTTAAAACAGGCAAAATTAAACGAAAAACAAGTAATGGACCCTCCCACTTTGACTTAAACTAACAAACACGTTAACAATCATGGCTCCAATAACTACAAACCCCATGTTATTTTTAGAGATCTCTTTCAGAAAATTTGACAAACACCTTGTGTGCACTAAGGGGGTGTTTGTTTAAGCTTATTTTTTTGGCTTATTAGCTTATCATATTTTATGTGTTTGACTAAGCTTATTAGCTTATTCTTATTTTTAAAAATAAACCATTTTTCATAAGTCATCTTGAACTAGCTTATTTTCTTCCTTGTGAGCTTATTTTTACACTTTTACCTTTATACCCTCTTTTTGGTCATTT
>JAUEJL010120934.1:0-24096 GCA_032274825.1 Drosophyllum lusitanicum | reverse complement strand
ACATGTGCAAATTACAATAGGTGCACATGTGCATATACCACTGTCTTTTTTCAGCACATACAATAAAGTCACATATGTACGGTGCATATGTGCACAAACTGTTCATACTACTAGGTTTTATTTTTGCACAAGTGCGTCTAGGTGCATGCACGTGTGCGTATATGCACATGTATACCTAGATGCATGTGTGCATGTGCAACTCAAAGTTGACTTAGTCAATCTCATTGCTAGGGCTGTAAATGAACCAAATGAACACGAACAAATAATTTAAAAGCTTGGTTCGTATTCGTTCGTTTAACTTTAACCGAACAAATAAATGAACACGAACGAAATTCTGTGTTCATGTTCGTTCGTTTAGCTTTAGCCAAATAAATAAACGAACACGAACGAGAAACGAACGAGCATTTGTGTTCAATTGTTTAAAAGCTTGGTTCGTTCGTGTACATTTTTGTTCATTTTTAAATGATAAACAAACGTAAACGAAGGAACACACGTTATAATACAAATCCAAACATTATTAAACACAAATAAACACTATATATACACGCGCACATATATAATATAAATATACATATAATATAAACGAACATAAAGAAACGAATAACCGAACTTTCATAAACATAAATGAATGGACGAGAGCTCTTTTCGTGTTCATTCGTTTAATTAAACGAAAAGAAAATATTGTTCTTGTTCGTTTGTTTACTTTTAGCCAAACAAAAAAAGGAACACGAACGGAAAATAACTATACAAATTTACATTTGTTTTTTTCACATATTACTATAAATTTTAAAATTTGGTGATTGTAACTAAAAGTAGGTTAATCAATTAAAAAATAATTTTTTTAGATTATTTTGGTTATTCTACGTGTCAAAATAAAAACAATTATACTCCTCAATCTTCAAAAAAAATTTAAATTATTAGGATTAATAAATAAAGTAGAAGGTAAAAGAAATAAAAAAAAATAAAAAAAGAAATATTTGCGATCTATAATAAAGAAAAAGAAAATAAAAAGAAATAAAAATAAGAATAGTGTCGCTGTATATACATATATATAATATAAAAATGAAAAAAATTGATACAAACTTTGAAAAGAAAAACGGCGGCTGCAGGCCGCGACAATTTTTGTTTTTACTGTTTTGTCCTTTTTGATTTAATTTGATTAATTAAGACAAGGTAATAATTTATTGGTCCATAATAATTCTTCCGGTTCTCGCAATAAAAACAGTTCTCAAATGAACTTTTGCCATATTTTATATATAATATGGCTGGCTCACAGCAAGGATATGATCTAGTCTACTACACGAATCTTGTATATTATTGAGTTATTCCCCGAGACCTGCATGTACGTGTGGTTATAATTAAGTGTGTAGATTTTAGGGTTTTTTGGTCTATAATAATGTATTTATTATGTAATTGTCGATTAATTAATGTGCTGTATTTGGTTACCGATCGACTTTTCTACATTAATTGATTCTTTTAAAGCGAGGGAGTGAACTTTGTTAAAGTAAATGATTGAAGAGATTGAACGAATATGTGTCGCTTATAATATGTTGTCAAACTAATTTGGTGAACAAAAGACTATTTGGGTATTGAAACCTAACATGACATTGGGATCTCGCTTACTTTTCATTCTCTCCTTAAAAAAACGTTACACCCATTAATTGTAAAACTACGAATAGCTGAGAAAAACATATTAATTATTCCTTTCGCTAAATAACAATCCTTGTAATCCACTCATTTTCTTTCTAGTGTATTAGAAAAAAAATCATTTTGCGTTACGTCATATATATAGTCTTATAAATATAAACTAACTTGTTATCATCTTTAAACAAATGAACCAAAATAAATATTTATCTTTTTAAAAATCCACAAGTAATGTTAGGAAAAGCAACCTTCGAATGGTGTTTCAACTTTAAGTTGGGGTTTTGCACTACTTGTAGCTCAGGATCATATTTGATGTCCCAGATTATCTTTTCAGCAAACTGTGTTTAATGAAACGCTTAACACATATCCTCGTCTGCATTTTTTAAAGTTTCTTTTTAGCCGCAATTAACATCCGTTACAATGATCAAGACTCCTATTGTCGATGTTGCTCCAAACCATAGTCCGATTATATAAAGAAAGTGATATTCATGGTTCTATTTCTATTAACTAATGACGCCATATAAGTAATAACATCAATAAAATTAATTAAAACAGACTGTTTATCAAGCTCTTTCGGATATCTCAGCCGGCTCAATTAGGTTTTCATTTGTTAAATAGATAATCAAACAATGTTATAAAAAATGAGACTCGTTTGTTTTTTAGCCATGAGTAGCCCGATTCATGTTTTAAGCCTGAAAGAGGAGGGGTTTTTTCAGATATTTGACTACGGCTCAATCACATAAAACCTCAAAATAATCATTGGCAACACCCTTAAATTTAATTTTCAACACCGTTAAAAATTTTCCACATCATACTTGCGCAGTTGACTGCTGCCACCGTAAAAGACCATGTAGGTCCACGCCCCTAACACCTACCCTCGGATCACCCCCGCAAAAGTCGCTTAAAAAAGATTTGTTGTGCTTCTAACCTCAAGAACATGTGTATCAGCAACGTGCGAACAAAATTCTCGATGATACACCCGTATTTCAAGAATTTAAAAGTGTTTATACAAGAATTGAGGAAGATTATCCCCTACATTGGGTCTCTAGTTTTAAACAAGGGAAAAAAAAGATGGGATGTACTACTTACATTCGTCTTTGTTTTTAAGAGACTATTATTTGCTTCAACTAAATGCCTGTAAACGGAAGTTCAATATCACATCAAGTCTAATTCAAACAGACCATATGCATGAAAGTCAATGTACCATAGAACATATATCAGTCACATATCGTTATTGTTACTATTTGTAGTGATTGCCAGTTAAAACACTCTAATCCCTCCTCTTCTTCTTCCTCTCTTCCCTTTCAGCTGAATTCTTCAGCTGCAACACATGTGATGAATAACGGGTCAGATTCTGACAATGACGCCATATACAAAAAAACAAGTTATATACAACTTTTTAAGCTTACCATGATAATAAGGATACGGATAAAGACCGCAACGAAGTCAGTAAAGAGTGTGAGTGCATGCTTGACGTAATCCAGATCTCCAAAATGAGCCTTCTCAATGATCTCCTGTGTATCAACCACCATGTACCCAACAAACACCAGAAGCCCAAAATACAGCTGCAAGTAAATCAAACACACCATTAGCTACCATTGAAAAAGGCAACTTCAGAAACCACGGCCTGTTCTTTACTTCTTTTATATTGTTCAGTAAGACATAATTGCCCCTGATGGAGTGTCAAAACACTCCATAGATTAGAAGACTGTTTGTTTGTAATTACATCACTATAGCTTTTTACAGCAATGATTAGTAGCATACTTCCGAAAGACGGCACAAATTTTTTCTTGGATTGCATATATGTCGTTACACAATTTTCAGTGAGTTTTCACCAAAGTGATGTAAATACGTATGTGATATCCCTTATTTTACTAAAAGAGATTTCCCCCAGAAAAAAAAAAAAGAGCGAGGATAAGGAATTTTATTACCTCAAATTGGAACATAGCCACAGAACCACCAAAGATGGATGAGGCAAAATGCAACCAGAAGAGGATAGAGACACCAGAGGAAAGAAGGCCTCCTAGATAAAGGTACTCTCTACGCCTTGCCAACATGGCTGCTGCAGAGAAACAAGCAAAAGCGATTGCGGTTCCCATGAATGCGCTCACCAAAATGCTGCCAAACCCCAGAAAATAACATAAAAAATTATTCACAGAGAGAATCGTACGAGCCATCTCTAACGGAGTACACAAGATATTCATACATACCAAGAAGGAATAAAAACAGGAACAAAAAGGTACCTTGGGTCAAAATCCATGGCCAACTCAATCAATGGACCAATAGAGGCTCCTTGGAAAAGGGATGAAGCCATCAACAGTGAAACCCTTTTTTGCTGGTATATAAAAGAAGACAAGATAATTCAGAATCATATGTAGATTGACAATCAAGAAATAAATAAGGCAAGGTACAAGACAGCAAAATCTACTTCTTCATATGGAGGAGTGGCGAGTAACCAAGACATGCATCCCAAGGTTGCAAAGGTAGTCAAGAGACCTCCAATGTTCCATAGGATGTGAAGGTAAGCCCCAACAGCAGATGCTACAAGAGCACAACATAGAGACAGATAAACCTGCGATCACATTACCAGATGCACTTATTAACAATCAAAATCTAAAGAGATTTTAGACGGGAGAAGAAGTTGAACTTGAAATAGTTGAAAACCCTACGTCATAAATTATTACAAGCATCAAAGTATTTTATTAGAGGAGTTTTCATTTAAGAGAAACAATAATCAGAATATGTTCAGATACGTAAGCCTTCATCTCAATAGAAGTCTTGACTGGACTTATCTACAGTCCCTCAAGACCAGCCCAGAATCCTTACAAGACTGGCTAGCTACAGCAGTGAATCGAGCCAAAGCCACAGGACCAAATCAAATTCATATCATAACAGTCAAACAATGCAATATTTCATACTCAAAATCAGCCAACGAACCTAGATTTTTATATACTTTTCTTAATATAACAACTTCTTTTGCTGTACATGATACAATTTTATCTTCCTTTCTTTTTTAAAACTGATTTTGTGATGTAATTCGGGGGATCGTTTTAGAGTACAACAATCAATAAAATCGACTTGGCGGAATCTTCTACAGTAGTTGATCTGTAAAATATGATTCTTGTTCGGTATTCCCGTTTTAAAATGGATTTTACCTGGATTAGGATCAGAGGCCAGAATACAAGGATCAATTTACACACTTAGCTCGAGGATGAAACCAAACGATTAAGAAAAATCCATTAAAAAAGATTCAGATACCCAATAGTAACAAATTTTCGTGTCCTGAATAAGTAACCCTAACCCTAGCACCAAATACCAAACACGTATTGATTTAAATGTCTATTTCAAAATCAACAAGTATACCAACCCAAAACATCAATTACGCAAACAAAAACACATAAATTCCCCAAACAAAAGACTAATTTGAAAGAATTAGGGCAAAACAGACAAACCTGTTTAAGATGAGTTTGAACTACAGGAGAGATCTGACGGAAATTCTTAAGCGAATCGTAAGTCCAACTGTTTCGAGAAGCAGATTGAGATTGTGAACCAAAGAAGGACGAGAAGGATTCCATATTAGTCGAACAAAGATTTGAAGAAACTTTCGTTTATGATTTTATGAAACTGGGTGACTTTTTAGCGAAGGCAAGGAGCCCTATTTATAGCAGACGTTTAAATTTATGATTTATCTGGTAGTTTCATGAAGTCACGAGAGGGCTAAGGAACATACAATTGTCAAACATTCCAAGTTGTACAACTCATATTTATAATTAACTACTATACAAATAAATATCTTAGATAAATTATCATTAATAATTTACTGGATAATATACGATCTAAAAGTCTGACCTCTAGATTGTTATGCAAGTGTTTGGATTAATTAATTTTTTAATATATAAGTTTATTAGAATTTTGATAGTTAAATATTTTTCAAGCTTATAAATTTATGTTTATTTTTTTTATTAAAGTTCATACTAGTTAATAAGCTTAGAAACCAGAAAAAGTAGATCTACAAACTTATTTAAAGTTTTAATAAACTCGTAATTTTAAACACCCATAATTACTCGAATAAATTCATATTGAAATGTATATCCTAAGCCTTTGACATCATGATAAAGGTTACTATTTTTGCCCTCTTATGCTTTGAAGACTTGTTCTTAACCTTTAAGTCTTTGACATGAAGACTTTGAAGTTTGAATCCCTTCCCTCAAGTTTACTTCTTTTTGTGCTAATTTTCCACCAAATTTCTACTCTCTTTCTCCCTTGTATCTATATAGACGTAAGGTTAATCAAAACTTCAAAAGAACCGAAGAGGGTATGAATGTATAACCGTAAACAATTAACTGCTTGTTCTTCGAGCGTGTCACAGAAAACCAATACTCGAGAATTGAAATGAGCAAATAAAGTCAAATAGTAAACTAATAAAGATTGTTACACAAGATAGAGAATTTTAAAGATGTGATGGTATCCAAGAATGGAGGCTTAGAGAATCATGAGTCATGTGAGATTAAAACGATCATGCACTTCTTTGCTTGTATTAAATCATTATATTATATTGTTGTTACAAGGTGTACATATGTCAAATTACATGCATAAAGTTATTTAAAGAAAACTACTTAACAAAAAACCTCACACCGCATCTTTCTTTGAATATAACAAAACCAAACAAGTAGAGAAACCCTACCCACTCTCATACGATATATACAGAAGCCAAGAGCCGCTTACGGAGACATAAAAAAACTGGATATTCTGTACCTGTAACATGATTTTCTTGTACATGCATGCCTAGGTATAGAAGGAGAAAATATGCGGGCCAATTTCTTTATTGATGACATCAGAATAATGGTGATTGTAATCAAGGTACTCCCAGAACCGTGGGACACCGAACTCTACATTCTTAGGAGAGTTGAGATAGCATGCGTACAGTTGTCTCATGTTTTGGTAGAAAGTTTCTTTAATGGCAAGAACCTGCATCGCCCAGAAATATAAAACAAACTTATAAGCTCATCATTCTTCTCTTGATTTCATCAGCAAGTAAGATTATAATGGTATGATTGAGGAATACAAAGCTCTAGTGATCTTCTCCCATCTCCGAAATTTTGATCAAATAGGGTAATTTGGTTAATATTTGCTAATTCAACAGAATGATGTCCATTAACTTTGGGTTTAATGTCATATAATAGCAACCTACTATTCTCACCAGGCCATCTTGGTAATTAGTTTTTTTTTTGTTTCCGGTTTCGTAATTATACTTTTATTTGATGCGCTTTTCGGTAATCACAACAGCCTGAACAGGTCAATCTGTACTTTAATCTCACTAAATAACAATGTACTTTGCTCACTAGTCAATTTTGGTATTTACACCTTTTTTCGGCTCCAATTTGGTAATTTGAAAACGGTAAATTTTTTAAAATCACCAAATCAAATCGGAAAATGTAATAAATTTATTATATAAAAACAAGTTTTTTAAATTACCATATCGGATAAGAAAATATAATTACCACAATGAAGCGGGGAAGTATGTTTCTATTTAGTGATTCTAAAGTACAATTTAACTAATCCAGCAGGTTGAAATTACTAAAATAGTATATCAAACAGATCTATAATTACCAAAAAAGGGCAAAGAAAAGTATAATTACCAAAATAGACCAATATGTAAAGAAGATTGCTTTTTTTATGACACCAACCCTTAACTTTTTGCTTGTATATTACTAATAATAAATAAGTAGTTAACTAGCTAGACACTGTAAAATTGACCTGAGCGATGTTCAGCAGACCTCCATCTTTTCCAGCTGGAGTCATGTTTGGCATGACAACAGATCTGAAATCCAATGCACATTGCAAGATGCTTTGAATAATCTCAGCTACTTGTTTCATATCATTTGACAAGAAACATCTGCAAAGAATATAGAAATCAATATCTATAAGCTATACTCTATTAACGAGAGACATTAAAATTTCAGCAGCAACTCAATGAGATGGAGTGAAATAAATAAATTTTGATGAAGGTACATTTTATTGAAAATAGGAAATATATTGGTGATCCTCACTTATTTTTCTATATTATCCCCATCTTCACAAACCACCTTTTTAACGAAAATAAAGAACTGTGTACCCCTTTGACTTATAGCATTTGATATGTATCTTTCTGAAAATACTATTGTCCTATGGGGATGACACACACACGAAAGAGACGGAGAAACATCGAACAAAAAGAGAAAAGAACTTACATGCATTGCGAATCATTGAGATAATCCATATGCACAAAGTCGAGATCTGTCAAATCCTTAACCTAACGGAACAGAAATCATAGAATGCCAAATTGATTACAGATAGCACAAAAATTGATGCATGAGTCAGGAATAAAAATTGGTTGTACAACTATGTGCTAGACAGAGAAAAAGATAAATGTAGGCTTATTGTCTCAATATCAACCTTCACACTTTGTAAAAGAGAGAGAAAGCAATGACCTATACAATTACTATTTTTAATTTTTTATAGGTTGACTTTGGCAACCCTCACAGCTTTATTTAGGAACACAATAAGTAATATATCTTACCTAGCCTAAACTCAGTTACAAAAGTAAGAAAAATACTTGCTGGCCTAATTCTTTTTGGACTTCTCAAAATTTCATTGACTATGGACAAAGTTATTCAGAATTGTCTACCTTTTGTATTATCATAGTAAAAGAAGTAGAAGTGAGGGTATCTAACATTTAGCGTCTCAAAAGAAAAACCTCACCGCATTACAAAAATAACATGCCTAAACTACTAAATACGAATCCCATCTCAGCAGAAGGCATAGTATGACCATACTACAGGAGAAAACAAACCATTCTTTAACTTTTATATATAGAGGGTACTAATAGGGGTGTAAACGAGCCGAGCTACTCGCGAGCTATCCGAGCTCGGATCGTTAAAAACTTGAAACGAGCCGAGCCGAGCCGAGCCTTCACGAGCTTGAGCCTAGATTAAAGCTCATTTAATAAATGAACCGAGCTCAAGCCCAAAGAGTGGACTCATTTAAGCTCGCGAGCCTAAACGAGCTCAACATATAATGTAATTTATATTTTATACGTTTAATTTTTAATATTTATATATATCATTTAAATAGAAATATCAAAATAATACTGAGCCTAGCTTAGACGAACCGAGCTCGAGCTTCATAAATCTTAAACGAGCCGAGCTCAAGCTCAGCATTACGAGCTCTAAACAAGCCGAGCTCGAGCTTAAAAAAGCCTAAACAAGCCCGGCTTGATAAGTGTCTAGCTCAGCCAATAAGCACTCGATATTGGTAAGGCCCATAAGAACTAAGCATCTGATCATGTGCATCTACAAATACGTAGACACATAAAAATACATCAGATGCATTGTGCGTAAAACATGTCTAATCCATTCAATATTCGACACATGGCTGGGCATTTTCTATCTCCTTATCTTTACCTTTAATTTTACATATCTTAGTTTCCTTGTTAGGTTGATTGTAGGCATACAAATCATTTTTCTTTAAGGTAAATATACAATTCTAGTTAACTATTACTGAAAAAGCATCCTATTAAGATGTACTTGAATCGTAAGTCTGATGATGATTGTTTCAAACCTTATACTTGAGAGATTGTAGAAATCTGCACCAGGATACATGTGATAATTGAGACTGGACATATTGCTGCAATGTTGCTACAAAATGAAATATCTGGTGCCTGAAACATAGATACAATAAAAAAATAGCATGCATAATCGAAATGTACAGCACATAACAGGATAGAGCGTTTGGAAAGAAAGGGCATTCCCAGCAGTATAGCTATATTGCATCTTATGTCTTTTATGTGGCTCTTACGAAAATAAAAAGTTTATATCATATGATGGCATAATTTGGAAAGCAATATTAAGATATTCCGGTCATGGGGTGTTACCAGGAGAAAATCTGCAACTGAAGCCTCAAGATTACCTCAATTTTACCATGATGTTGAAATGACGGGATTCTGATTTACGTAAATCAGAATGACGGTCCTGGTTAGTAAAATAGTTAACTTCCTGTTTATCAACAACACATAACACATATTAGGTTACATCATAACTATCACTATAAACTTCTGTTACATTTTCCATCAGCACTATGGTAAAGATATCTCAAAAGATATGAAGTGTTTGTATATCAATCTCTTTTCACATCTCAAACTTAATATGGGATTCTATGATGCCTACATGCACCATGTTGCAGTACCATACCTTAAATGAGCACCATACTTCAGTCAATGAAGATTGTGCAAGCTTGACTTGTATCAAAAAACTAAAGATTTGAGCATACATCTTCAACGCACCAGGAGTCAAAACAATGCTCACTGGCCAGTCTACTCTATATCCCAAGCCTAAAACATTAAATGACTGTATACCTGCCAGTATACCATACTTTAATCACTCCATATTATGCTTCAGCATGTGAAATTTTAAATATTCAAGGCCATACATAACGCAATCACAAAAAAAGTTGCAACAATATACCAGCTGCAAAGCCAGGAAGAGATGAGGAGCCTTGTTCTTTCATGTACACGAACAATCGATCCTTATAACGGTCTCTTTCACATGAAGACCTCTGAACTGAGAGTTCCAGAAGCCCCTGAATTTCAGATATCCTTTTATCTGCCTCTGTTGCATACCATTTCTAAAAAAGAAAAGCAAATTTTAGTATACAGAACATAAGTTCTTCAGAAGAAGGTGAGAAAGAAAATAGTACATGCTGCCAGAGTGACACAATAAACAGATCTGCCCAGTCTGCTGATTCCATCATGTGGTAACGTCGTAAAGCCAGCAAATGTTCTTTCAAAGAGAAACCTTCCTCAAGTAGCTTGATTGTCAATTTACTGACATACAGATATCTATTTACATTGAGGAGACATGTTAAGAAAGAAAATAGAAAACGAGACACAAACCAGAAACAGTTGTGACCTAAAAATTTAACATGCAGATCGCAAGGAATTAAGGATACTGTAGTTGAATCTCCTCCAAAAGGCATTTCTCAAGAACAAAATCCAACGGTATCTCAATAACTGAAGCCACACTGGTCTTACGCCCACCATGGAAGATATCATTCTTCTTGTTGGTGCCATCAAGAAGATTTTCCCAACAACCACCACCAGATACATTTGGTAAGAATGCTCGTTCTTGGTGATCACTTTTCAAACAAAGAGGTGCATGTGTATGGGATGAATTCTTCTCGACGGTGAGTGTATCACGAACATGGGCTTTATTATGGTAGTTGCTTGTAGTAGCAGCACTTTTAGCTGAAACCAAGAACTGGCCACCTCTGTCAGAAAAGCTTAATCTATCCACACATTCGGTAAATGGGTCTCTTACAGACTTAAAGTCGAAAGAAGGTAAATAGACTTTGGAACATCTTTCTCGAAGCTTGTTTGTCCCCAGTATCAGGTTAGCACATTCAAAGTGTGACGTGTTTTTTTCTTGGACTCCTGAGCTTAGATCATTTTTGCTTTTGTAACTAGAAGCATTTAACCATGTATCATCTATGTTCCACAAGCCATTACAAATATTATTTTTTGCAATGGTATTAAGTGGCCATTCACTATCAAGATGATCATTTGGATCTTGAGCTTCCATCATGTGTGACAAATTTTGATCTATCTCAAGCGGAACAATGTTCATATTCATCTCTGAATGCTGAGGATGCAAAGAATAATGAGGTAAATCCTCATTTTTTGATAATGCATGTGCCTCATTTCCCATAGTGAATGGACTTTCACCCTGAGAATGCTTTTTTAACAGAATATTGAAAGAGGTGTCTGAACTAAATTCTAAAGCAGACAAGTATTTCTTCTCTAAATCTTCTGAATCATGAAAAACTTCAACCGTTTTCTCAGATGAATCTGCTTCTTCTTCATTTCCAGTAGATGAACATTCTGATGAATCTGACAGATCCTCCATATAAGAGAACTCATCTTTCATGCTAGCTGCATCACACTCCACTGTACCAAGAGGCCTAAGAGTCAGAAGGAGATCAACTCTTTAGAAAATATATAAATCCTTGAAAAGAGTAACGAACAACTGAATAAATGAGAGCCTAACATGGAGTTAACCGTGATTTGTACGCAAGCTAAGGTATCAGCAGGATATTAGCAACTGGATCCTATTGAAAGCCCAAAAAGTGTTACATTGCCACCTAATTCAAGGTCAACATACGTTTGTAGTAGGGGTATGGGTGTGTGGTATGGATACCAGAGCCATGTGGTTTCTCAGGTTTCGCGTCATTATGTTCATTATATTGGTAAACCATACATGATTGATGAAATATATTTAGGAAGGTAATTTCAATATAAAGGCTATGGTTTCTAGTTGGTATAACAGATAACCAAAAATAAAAGATGTACAAGCTTATGAATACAACTAGTCAAGTGAATCTAGATTTCTTTGTATAAACTAAATGCTAGGTATTCAAATCTTAAGTACCAGTTTTAATGGTTTATCATATAAGATTATGAAATATTTGTCATTTAAAGAGAAGAGAATGGCCTTACATTTACCATTTTCCAATTTATGATTCTCATGTTTGCTCTTACTAGGAGTTTGATAGCCTGTGAATTTACTATTACTACTATAGATGCTCTTACTCGAGATATGTTGTCTTTGTTTTCTAAAGTTCCTTCACGATGGAACTTCACTGGCTCTACCGTATCTAGTCCCAAAGCTCTCTCGAGAAAGGAATTTTCATGGACTCAAAGACTTCATTACAAAGTGGTGAGCTCAATACATAGACCTATAAATAGTTCATCGTATGTTGTGCTTTATAACTAGTCTCCGGGACATAGTTTTCCAAGCTTCATGTAGCCTTCAGGCTAGCACTTTTTACTTATTGAGCTATGTCAACTTATAATGAAAGACTAGATATGAGGTATGGAACACACTCAAAAGGGAATAAAAGAACACCTCGTTTTTTGTACTTCATGCTTTCCAAATTTTGGATATTTGGATGTTATCAAGGAGGGAGCACACCGTTGAGCTCTCGAGTCAGATGTTGATCCATGATGGAAATTGGGGCTCATTCTCCAAGCATAAATATTTTGTAACTGTAAAAACCCAATCGAAAACTATCAAAAGTAACCCACTATTGCAAGTGTGGATATAGGTTATTTCTAGACTGAGCCGCATAATCTCTGTGTTTGTTTTAGCTTGGGAGTGTGTTTTACATTCTCCTTGTCATTCCAGTGCTTGTGTTTGAGCCAAAACCTTATAGGTTCTTCTACATGGGTACTGGACTTTACAAGCATAAGAACATTTTATAGAGTACATGAGAGCACTGAATAGTGAATACCATGAAAAGTCTATATTACCCTTAGAAGAGTACAAGATCTTGTAGGATTTTCTGGAGTCTTCTATTGTCAATTGCTTTCTTTATAATCCACTAGTTTTCATGTTAATAATCTACTTCAAAGAGTAAGAACCAGCTACATAGAAGAGGAGACCTCCCTCTTCATAGCATCGGAGAATCCAAGACCCCAAATTTTAAGAAAGCATAAAGAATAAAACACCAAAGTGTTCCTTTATTCCATTAGGGTGTTAGCTTATATCTAGCATTTCTATTGTCAATGTTGACTTAGCACAACAAGGACAAATACTAATGCAATCATGCTAAGAGCCAAATGGATCTCTATGAACCTTAGCTTCCTTCCTCTACTGCAACCTGTAATGATGTTCATTTAGCAGAATTGCTTCATAATCTCCGCTTGAAAATAATCCCAGTGTCAATGGTGACGATGCCTATTTTTACTTTATCATGTTTAGGTGGCTGAATTGCTTCATGAACTCTGATTTTAAAGCATCCCAAGTAACACATGCACATTTTCTGCTTTTTTTTTATAATGCAGAAAAGTTCCTTTTCCTATTCTGAGCTAATTAAAGGTTTTTTCACATTAAAGATTAATTAGGTGATTTTTTTTAATAATATTCTAGATCAACAAGTTTTGCTTTTGGTAAATTTACCAAGAGCTATAGCCATCATCCAAGTTAAGCAACTCGAAGTGGCACACAATGTAACAAACGAAGTTCTTGATCCTTAACAATCAGCTTGCCGTCCTACTCCTTCGGTTTAAGCACATCATGTTGGAAATAGTGCATGTGTGGATTGGTAATAATCAAAGACAAATTCGGATAAAACTTCGCATCGTGATAAATTCGCTTTTAGAAAGTAGAAACCAACGATTGCCTATGGTTACATGAAATCTGTAATTGCATAATTCAAAGTCACATTCGAGTTTTTAGGCAAGAAAAAGGAGAGCAAAATACAGAGAGATCATTTGAATTCTGCCTTATCTTCTAGAATGGCTACATGTAGATTGGTTTACAAGGCAGTTAAGTTGGTTGGGAGAGATAGGTGTCATCTGTTAGTTTGGGCGCAAAACCCAGTTGGCAGAAAGGTAGGTAATTCAGTTGGTAGGGAAGCACTGCAACCATTTGTAGTGTCTAGAATGAAATCAGGTTATAAAAGGGTGAACTCCGCACCTCCTAACCATATTACAGCTTAACCTGAAATCATTCAGTTCTCATGTAAATCTCAATTACATAAGATGATTGATGATACTAAAATCATCAGCACATCAGACGTCCTTTGGGCCTAAGGGTTTCTTGTAGAATGTTGTTGATCGCTTACGTGAATACCGCGTGCTTGCATTTCCCCCAATCAGATTGATCATCCTTAAGATTAGCAATGGCTAGCCATGATTAAGTAAGATTAACTTCCTTCTAGTGGTTCTACACCGTAGCAATTTCCTTGTTTGACATCTTCCTTATAGATTTGATGCCAACCTCCTTCAACAGTCCTTGTTTGGGAATTACTTTTCGCAAGCTCCAAGCAGCCTTAGGAACAACATTGTCCTCTTGAGCTATATCCATCTTGAAAAGACAAACACTAGATTGAATCTATGGAGAATGCTCCTAGAAAAAAAGGAATTTTTTTTATTTCTCGGTTCTCCAACTTTGGATCCTCTCAATACAATGCTACAATTGATGAGAATTTCTCATAGGAGACTTTAACCCTCCCTCAAAGAAGACTTCACAAACAAGACCTTTCCAAGTTAACTACTCGAGTCCTAGATTGCTATAAGCATAAAGAACATTGTAACAGCACAAGAGTGTAGAAGATCGTATAGAACTGTTCTTTTAAGAACATCATGGGGTCTTCTAGAACATGCTGCACTGGGCAACATATCGGGCTTCTCAACATTGTGCCATACCAAAGTCAAAGAGCTTAGGTTTCGAGACAAGGCCTGATGGGACTTATCCAAGTCACTCTTAATAACAAGCGAGAGAAGCAACATAAATCAGTTATGCAGGTCAAGTTCATAGGCTTCCTTTTTGAGATAGAAGAGACTCCCTTTAAGAGATAGAAAGACTATAACTTCCGAGGTAGAATATCAAATGCCAGTGAATAACATAATATCAGAAGCATACACACACCTAATAGTTTCTGCCACCCAAGTTCCTTTATATCTTTTAAAGGTAAAAGAAAAGACATTCACCACAATGTTAATTTCTATAGATACACAATATAAAGAGATCTTACAGATTTTGATTCATATTCTTTGCTGAAGGGGAGACTGGTCTACCATCAGCTGCGGATGAACATTCTAGACTTCTCCTACCAGAAGTAGATAATGCAGAGTACGGAATTACCTGTGAACCATAGCATTACAGGTAATCAATGAACTAAGAGATAAATGTCACCAGCATTAGGGGAACTAAACTCTAAACTAGAGTAAGTATGCAACAATAAATCTTGGATTGTAATGATACATATAATTACCGGTTTCTAACACACTGCTATAAACATGGATAAACTATTATTAAAACCTACTTGCAAGTCATCAATGGCTTCTCATCGGTTAAGAAATAATAATGGGAAGAGAAAGATAGATGGAATCTAAAAAAGTAAACAAATATTGCTGCAAAAGAAACTAAGCTTCAAGCTGGAAAATTAGTGCAAAAACACCATAGGCAGTTGACTTTAACAGACTAACAACTACTTGTGGAGTAATATAGGTAGAAAATATAGAACCATCTGAGCATAAGTTAAACTTAAAGACATTGAAAACGTGACATGAATTCACCTGATGGTATTTGAACTCTAGATTTGGCAAATGACTTTTGAGTTTTTCCATCATCATTCTGTAGTAGTCCCTCCTTGCAAGTACCATCTTCTCGATTTCTTCCTTACTGAAATCCATATGAAATGCATGTGACAAACGAGAGCTTGACATTCTACTCCAATAGGGAAGAAACTCCTCATAAGTTCGGTTCCAACTCCCAGCACCATCAGAAAATTCCAGCAATTTTATTAGTACCTGAAGCTGCTGACCAGCCCTGAATAGTGGAATCATGAAGTCCCTCAGAAAACAAGGAACGTAAACTCCATCTTGCTCCTGGGATGAAAAATTGACATTTGCAAGAATAAGCTTCAGATGTGTACTAAGACCATATTTTTTAAAATAAACACTCTGAATAGAAGAATAATGATTAAAAAGAAAGTTCAGTATTTACCCTGATGATGGCTGACGGAAAGTCAATAAGGACTCCAGTGTTAGAAAGCGAATGAATTTGTTCACTCTCATACTCAGCTACTATGAACTCACTAAAAGGATCGGTAATTTTGGCCTTGAAAATCCAAGATCTAATAAAGTCAAAATACGGTTCACATGAGCGAATGAAGAGAGTTTTGAGAAGAGCACAATGAACGGGATCAGCAACCTGATATGTTCATGCCAAATTAAAAAAAGGAAATCATTATGATGTTGCAAAACATACACCTAACAGCAACTACTTCATTTAAAGCCTGATCTAAATGAGTATAAACTAAATATGCTAGCAAAAAGATAGAACATTAATGAAGATGTACAGAGCATAAGAATCAAGTGAAAGTATACATCAAAGAACAATGACAAAATGATATGCTAACCTTGAGCTCCATATACAAGTAAGTAAGAAGATTTCCACCTCTTGGAAAATCGCTAAATTTTGTTCGAGTATCTAGATCCTCAAGTGATGAAAGTGAGAAACCACTAGCTACATTATGCACATTGCAGATGTTCCCAATAACCTCAATCTGAGTCCTCAATTCTTTCGTATGAAGGTAAACCTCCAACAGTGTAACTTCAGAGTGCCCGACACTTGAAAAGAAGCCAGTCCCGAGAGTAGAATTACAGGTGGACATGTTACCGTTATCTGTTAACCGTCTTAAACCAACAGATGAATATAAAGTATCCAACGCAGCAATGTAACCTTCTAAAACATCAGCAACCGCAACCGCAAAAGCCTGGTTGACCAGACTGTATGGAGGATAATTGCTTGCTTCTGAGTCAGCTCTCTTATCGGCATCGTCCCAATTTAAGTTTGTGAAGTGATTAATAAATTTACGAAGAAAGAAAACTTCGCATCCCATGCAGCCTAAGGATCTAAGTATCTTCTCGAGAGCAAGTGTACTTAGAGACATGTTCCAGAGATTAGGAATTCGATGAAATGTTCTGTCTGTTGGATCAGAACGGAATATTGTGCATAGTTTGTCAATACTTGTAAGAGACGACTCTAATCCTTGCAGAGCATTCATTGCCAACCTCACTAAACTAGCCTCCTGAAGCATTTGTGATATCATCAGTTTCTTAATAGTCACTGTGAAAGGAAATCCATGCATAATAATACAAATGATCCAGGAAATTCAACCTGTTACTGACTGGATTTTCTGCTACAAATAAAACACTGTGTATGAAGGTCCAGATATAGGTTTTGTTACCCTCCACTTACTCTAATTTTTTTGTTGTTGCGTGTGTGTGTGTGTTTGGGGTGGGGGAGGAGGTTAAAAGCATCAAGTAATGCATATGCATATAAAACTGCGTAAAAACGAGTCTACTTTAAACTATTACTTCCAATGTGCCTACTTAAAAGTCATTCACAACAATTATCACACTTGAAACATCTTGCCAAACCAAAAAAGAAGTTGGCATTTGAGTATTTGACTTATGTCAGATGGGTCATGACTTATACGATTAATAAAAACTATTTTGGTTGTCACAACAAAATAAAACACGATATTATATGGTAATTAAATCTTTTAAAAACTAGCAATCTTAAACAAGCATCCATAATTCCATTATCCATATCAAACTTATTTTGGAGGTCAAGATTTAAATAGCCAAAATCAATTGGGGACTCTTTATGAGACGGATGGAATAGTTAACAGATATCAGCAGGTGTAACTGACGATGCTTATGACCTTCAGAATATAAGATTCTACAACATGCTCAGTGAGTCGGTGAGATTGTCCCATTACAATTATATAGCAGGATAAGTGCTAGTCCAGTACAGACAGGTTTTTTAAGATCCAACAAATACCATGAAAAGAGAACATGATACAGTCAAAACTAAATAGATTTCTCACACCCTCCCCAAAAGTGATATCTTCAGCTTGCATATAAAACAACAATTCTACCCAATTCGACACTCATACGACTACCAAAGAGTAGAAAGACTCTTTCTGTATAGAATTCGGTTGGGGTGTTAAGAGGCTCAGACAACCTTTTAACAAATATTTGAGCGATTAATTACAGAATTAATGTAGATATGATTTAAAAAAACTCCGATGACAGACCTAGAACCATAGCAATATCAGATTTTGCAGGTGCAAAACATCTACATAGTCTAGTATACCAAGTACTTGGGGTGTATCCCCATCAACAATGTTAACAGAAAAAGGAGAAAATTTTCACTACAAAACATAAAACAACAGCAGAATCATACCTGCACTGAAGCATTGTAACGACCTATAGGCTTCTCAGATTCCGAACAAAAATTCACTGAATTTCCTTTTGATTCAAATAACCCAGGTTGTTTTTTTACTCCCCGGTGAAGATTGCCGGTGAGGAAAGGTCTATCGACGTTCCACTGAGGGGTAGAAGAGCATGAAGCATCCATGGAGAAGCAAATAGAAGAAAAGAAGACGGCAACAAAAATTTCAAGGGTGTTGAATCCGTTAGTGTGCCGTAAAGAACTAAAAATTGAGTTCAAATGCTATTTGCGATAACACACTTCCAGCGGCCGATTGAACCAAAAATCAAAAGCAAAACAAGAGTTATTACAAAATCTGGTGCGCAATTAACAAATCAGAACAAAATGGTCAACAGTAACCTAACACTCTTCCGGAGAGTATCAGGGGGTGTTTGTTTACGATGACTTTTTTAGGTTATTACGAGATATAGGCAGAAAATAAATCGGACCTGTAAAAAGCAAACCTCAAAAATAAGTCTAAAACAAACATTTCAATTGAAACTTCAAAGTTGAGGGGTGTAGTTATCATGGGGTGTTTGTTTTAGTAGGTGTTACCTTTTTAGCTTATTATTTGATAAGTTAGTTTTTATTTTTTTAAAAATTTTCGATCTGTAAGCTTATTATAACTTACAACAAATAAACACTTAATATGCTTAAACAAACACCCCCTAACTTATTACCAAGTCATAGATGGGTTGTGTAATATGATGCATTGATGGTTGTGAAAGTTAGTAAGTTTGAAATATCAAAATAATTAAGTAAATTAAACAATACACTATTTTATATTAATATCTCTTATTTAAGTAGTATGTGAGACATCATATAACTATATGTATAATTTTTCCATTAAACAAGCTGATAGTATTCTAATATGGCTTATTAAAATGGATTGTTGGTTTTAGATTATTTAAAAAAAATTGTGTATATGAGCTAACATAAATACCTAAATAGTAATTAAAAAAAGGGGGTAACTTGTTCTTTGAGAGCCTCTACTGAGTTGTTATAATATATTACATAACTCAAGTTAAAAAGTATGTGTCAGGTTTGAGTGAGTTACTAAGTATGTGTTATTGTTTGATCCATGGACCTTTATCGTGCATGAGTTGGCGAGTACGAGTGTGGGAAAGGACCAAATAAGTGTAATGTCGTTCGTCTCCTATTATGGTGGCTAACCCCGGGCCAAAATTGAGTGTTCACAGCAAGCTGGTGGTGTTGTCAAACTATGGAGGGTGGTGAAAAGTAAATCTCCAAGTAAGAGGAAAGGCTGAAAGGAGCGAGAGATGTAGGGTGAGAGACCCCTAAATGGATTGGTGACCTACTCTATTTATAGGGTAGGGGTCATTTAATATGTGTTTATAGTCTAGATCTGATGATTTTATCTTAGTCACTTAGTAACTTGCAAAATTTCTTTAAATGTTCCATGAGTTATCTTGTGGACCTAGCTTTCCATAGAATGCATTCCCGATAAACTTGTGTACATATATGAAAGATAAGCATAAATCTAACCTAGTTGAACAAGTTAATATCAACATGATTTAGGTTTCACTAGTGTATGACAATATGAAATACTATGTTAAACAATAAAAGGATAGTAAATAGTTTCAAATTTTAAAATTCTCAAGCTAGTCATGAATCACAGATGTAGCTTTATATGAAACATGTGCAAAATTTTTATTAGTGGTGAGCATTAAAAGATTATAAATTTGTAGAATTAGTTTGATGTTTTGAAAGTAAGAGATAGTAAAAAGAGATGAAAGTTAGAAAATTACTTAAAAAAAATTCATAAAAGAGATGAGTATAAGAGAAAACAAACGATCATATGTAGAAAAAGAAAATGATTTATGAGAAAGAAAGATTAATTAGAGAGGGTGTGTGTTCAAGAGAGAGAAAGATATATGAGATTAAAGGTAAGAGTGAGAGAGGCTATGTTAATAAGTCGTGGTAAGAGGTGGTTGGTTATTTTTAATATAAATATGTAGTTAAAACATGAACTAATATATTTATTCTTGTATGTATTGTACATGAGAGCATTTGGAATTAAATTTTAACGGAAGTCCAAATAAACAATTTTAAAGGCTATTTTAAAAAGCATGATTGTCCATATAAATTTAAAAGTAAAAAGATAAACTTATAATTTTAAGTTTTAACTAAGATATAATGACGCTTTGTAATTTATTCTAAATGATATTGATACATTAAAAGTAAGTCATTTGCGACTATAATGGACAAATCTATCATTAAAACATAATAGTTAAGTAGATGATCACCTATGCTTAAAAGAATACTGTAACACCAGAAAATCTAAGCCATTTTTTTTTTAAATTTGCGTTGCGGAAGCTTAATTAATAAAACATACATTTCATTAACACAAACATTTACATAATAAAATATCTGTTCTTAATTTCAATAAACATATCCTTGCGTTACAAAATAAACTGGCTCGTTCCATTTTAAATCCAGACATCAGAGTTAGGTCAACTTCTCCTTCAACAAACCCTCACAAACACAAACCTGCAAAAAGCAACAACTGTGGGGAATTAGCACAAAGCTAAGTGAGTAGAGGCTAAACCCAAAAGCAAACATCAAGCCAATACTAAACATGTAATCACAAATCCAAGAAGACCGGCGGTTCGGCGCAGAACCTACAACCAATGCCGGCCAAAGCAAAGGTTTACCGATAGCCCTCTACTGAATTGGCACAGTGAAATCCCACTCTGATGCAACATATGCAACAGTAAGGCTACCACTGTTCAACCAACCAGTAAACGAGCCCAGCCCAATTCCACGTGTAGCTGACTTCCCAAACGCAACTCAAAATCATACTAAGAGTGCGTATCGATCAAATAGTCATGCAGCAGACATCAATAAATAATATTCACAATCAACAGTTCCAATAACAATCCATCAATCACAATCATGCATCACATCAATAACATTAACCATAATCTTTACCATTCACGTTCAACATCCACTCACCTTTCAATCTCAGATGAAGTACTCAGAAGTCTAATGTTACTGAGCCTTTGGATTGCCTGAAAACATAATAACAACCAATCAGTCTCATACTCATAAATATATCTAACCACATATATTTATAATTCATCCATGAAATAAAAACAATCAATAAATAAATAAATACAAATCCGAAACACAAAGTGTCGGATTTCTAGAACTATCGGATTTCCAAGAATCCGCAATTCACAAGTACCGGATTCTTCAAAGTATCGGATTTGACTTAATCAGATTTCAAGCACTCGGATTCAAAAGTATCGGATTTCAAGGCTTTCGGATTTAAATTCCCGGATTTGGATTGTATCGGTTTTTATGAGTGTCGGATTTATTCAATACCTCCGGATTTCCTCACTATCAGAATCGGATTTCCTATCATCTTCTTCCCAACAATCCGATAACTTCATCATCATCAAAACTTTAAAACCCAGAACTTTATAACCTCATCTAAACATTTCAGAAACATAATTTAAACACTTTTAAACACATTCTCATGCAATGAACATCATATAAACACATGAATCATATGAACACACAAAACTATCAAAATCATATTCTTTCAAAAACCGATTATGGTGTTCTTAGCATGCAATCTTCAAACTAAACAGAAATCATGCCTTTTAAATCAGATAACACATCTAAGAAGAATAATAACATGTTAAATTAAACACACCAACCTTTAATCTTGATTTATAAAAACACAAATTGAATCCCGATTCTTTTCTTCTTCTTCTTCTTTCGGTTTTCTTAGCAGAGCACTCAGCACACACACACACTTTTCTTTTTGGAAAATAATGAGCAGGTGAAAATACCCACATAAGTTAACATGCAATATAGGTGTCCTCTTTTCCTTCAAGATTACCCACACACCCACACGTGTACTTCCACTAAAACATGCATGCATACTTACGTTCATACATATATATACATATCATAGTATATCTTTTCATTCTTTTAACTAATTAACAAAAAATCAATAAAATCCTAATTATTTAATCAATTAAATAACTCATAAAATCAATTAATTATTTAAAACTCAATTAAACACATACCGTAAACCCGCTAATCTACTAGCTCAGGTTTGCGGGTGTTACAATAGCAGATCCTTCAAGGTCACAAGGTTCAAGATAGCAGATCCTTATCTGTTTGAACCAAGTTAGGGTCTTGATTCCAGAAGCAAAACCATGATGCGATTTAGGGTTGTAGTAGATTAGTCTATCGTTCATTCGTGAAGCACGGAGGCTGACAATTTGGGTGCCATGGAGGCTATTGTTCATCGATTTCCAGGCTGATTTACATATTCAAGTTAATTTACAGATATGATTATAATATTTCTGATCCAGGTTGATCTACAAATGTTGTTCAAATCCAAACACTTTTTCTTTTGTGTTTGTCTTTAGGATTAGGGCATCTTGTTCAAATTGATTAAGGCGTCCAGATCTTGTGTTCTTTTTCATATAAGAGTTGTATATCCCCAATCCCAATTCTACTACCCTAATTTCGTAGGGTTTGAATTTAATTTCATCTTCTCCTTAAATCTAATTAGGTTTTGAATCTAATTTCATCACAATCCACCGATTTTGGTTTGTATTATATTTGATTTCATATGGTTTTATGTGCTTATCTTCATCTAGTTCATATTCATCTTCATGTGTTCTAGATTTGATTTCTTCAGATTTAGGAATTGAATTTTAAGGTTGTTGTTCATATTTCACACAATTTGTATCGGTTTATGATTTCAATATATTTTTTATGTTTTTGCTTTAAAAATGAAGAACATGGGGATGAACATTGAATCATCATTTAGTATAACTACTACGTATATAAAAGAGTTATTTACACATTTGGTGAATCAAAGATTTTGGCTGTTATGTTTTAAAATTATAACTTTGGTCTTTTTGGTATATATTTTGTTTCGATGTTGTACCTGACTTCAATAAAATAATTAAAATACCAAAAAATGAACATAATGTTTTAAAATTTATAACATTAATCATTGTGTAATTAACTAAAAGGCCAAACTATCAAGAAATGTAATATAATCATCATCAAAGATAATATCTAATTTTATTGTGCCAAAAAAGATTTGTAAATTTTAATTTTTTTATAGAAAAAGGAACGTAAATTACAATTTTGCATAATAAGAAATGTAGATTTCATTTGTTATTTAAATAGAGGGTTTAGTATCTAAAAGTGTATCGAAGTTGTCACTTTTTGCTATTGTGTATACCCATCTTTCAAAACTACCATTCAATATACTGAAGTTTCTATAACTACCATTTGATATACCCGGTTACCTACTGAACAGGTAACCGGTAATTT
Source organism: Drosophyllum lusitanicum (assembly GCA_032274825.1). Classification (NCBI taxonomy): domain Eukaryota; kingdom Viridiplantae; phylum Streptophyta; class Magnoliopsida; order Caryophyllales; family Drosophyllaceae; genus Drosophyllum; species Drosophyllum lusitanicum. Next base: position 301 of record JAUEJL010120934.1, on the reverse strand, counting down.
CATTAATTTTTAATTTTATTATTATTACTACAATTGACACCTCATTTGCCACATCATTAATTATTGCCACCTCATTTTTACTTCAAGAACATGAAGAACAACTTGAAAGAAGATGAAGATGTGTTCAAATATATTCAAACAAGATGAACAATCTGGGTTCAAATATGAACAATCAAACAATCAAAATACAAACAAGAACCGAGAACCATCAAAAAAGTCAGATATGGGTAACAAATTGAACCAAGATTGATGAATAACAAGAACAAGAACTTGAATCTGAACCAAGAAAACGAAAACCCTA
>JAUEJL010120923.1:0-11871 GCA_032274825.1 Drosophyllum lusitanicum | reverse complement strand
TTCTTCTCTATAACTGAGGTAGGAATGTATGGTTTATAAGTAGTATTAAGTTGTTGCTTTAGTCTTTTGACTTTTTCTATCAGCTTTTGCAATAGAAAGTATGTTCATTATTTTTTATCACAGTTGAACATCCTCTGTGCATCTTGATACTTTATAGAAAGATCAGACAAAATTTCTTTCAGTTTAGTGTTGTCTGAATTTAAATCATTTGCTCTCTTCTTTTCCTTTTCAGGATTAGCTTCTTTCTTTCCAATTTCAACTTCACACTTTTGACATTTGTTCTTTAGAAGTTGAAATTCATTGGACATTTTGGATATTTTCTTTATAAGCATTTCAATATCTTCTTTGAGAGAATCTGATTTTTGCTTTTCTATCTCATACCCTTAAACTTTTGAAGGACTTTTATGATTCTTTGCCGATGATTCTAGATGTTCCTCTACTAAGTCATCGTATAAAAGAAACATGTCAAATATTATTCTGCTTTTATGACGCAAGGGTTGATTGCTGACCACTTTGATAAATTTTCTTGAATTGAGATCCTTGTAAGATTCATCATAGATACCTTGAATCACAAAATGATTGTTAAGGAGTGGTAATAAATTTGATATGAAAATCAAAGAAATTAAATCTTCTTCAAAATAACGGGGTCCATGGCAACGCCCCTAGTGGCGGGGTCTAAGGGGTGGAAACCTCTGTCGGGTCCAAGGGGCAGAGCCCGTGGCTGAGGTCGAGTTTGGAAATTTTTTATTTTGGTTAAAATTGCTATAACAAAAAATACGAGAAAATTCAAATTATGAATTTTGAACCCAACTTTAATCCATTTTTTTGAAAATGAGGATTAAGTGAGAAAATCGGTTGAAGCTAGACAATTTTGGTTTAAGTGACCGAATTCGTTTAAGGTATGAAAATCGGGTCTTTGAATTCGAGTTAACCGAATTTGAATGAAATTTGGTTGGATTGCATTGATCGACCGAATTCGGTTGAAAGTCTTCAAGTGACCGAATTCTGTTGAAGTGTTGGAATTCGGTTGAGGTTTTGAATTCTGTCGAAAAACCTTTAATCACCGATTTCGGTTGAAGTAACAATTTGACTAAGTGACCAAATTCGGTTGAATTCTCTTCGGTGACCGAATTCGGTTAACACTCAGTGTATTTTCAAGTTTTCACTTCCTTTGAATCTTCAATGCCAAATTCGGTTGTTCTTCCTTCGACCAATTGAACTTTCAATTTCGATTCAAATGTGTTTGTAATTAAGTAATTTCTATTCCAATCGATTCGCCTTCCTAACTAGGCAACTTCTAATCCATTCTTATCACTAATAACCTCAAATCAAAGGTGAACTTGATGAAAAACTTGAAGAACACCAAAACCTTCTTAGATCTGCAAATTGACCATTGAAATGTAATCCAATTAGATTTAAATCAATTCGCAATGGTTCTATATCCATAGGCGATCAACGATCAAACATTTTCTATTTCAAAAACACAATTTCTCGATGAAAATTTGAAATTCACGATGAACAGCTTAAAAACTCTCGGTTTATCAAAAAAACTTCAAATCTTCGATAAATCAATGATGATTCATATCAAATCTTTACTCCTTTAAGCTCTGATACCACTTGATTGTCCCAAGTGATTCAAGCTTCAATTAAACTCCACGGTTGAGTATGTAAGATCTAGAGAGAATGCGAAGAACACACACTTAAGCTTGTAGATCTTACTTTATGAAATGAGCAACCGGTTGTCAATTCCTCTAAGGAATTGCTATATATATTCATCGAGTATATTTACATTAAAGTCTCTATTGTTTGTATTTAATACAAACTTCACACATAATGTAAACTTATATTTCTATACAATATTTAATCCTAACACCTTTTCAATTTTCTGATTTATCAAAAATGTGTTCGTTCTTTGAGGAGAGATGCAAAATTTATCCTTAGATAAACTCATTAGATGTTTAATAGAGTACACATTAATGCATATTTCACATGAGGCTTATCTAATGCATCCCAACATGAGTTAGTTAAAGTAGAAGATCCATACTTCTTAACAGTAACATGAGAATGAACATTTGAATTAAAACCGAACTTGTTAGAAGCACGAGTCTTTGCAAAACCAAAATTAGTGACTACATTAGACATTGTTATATGTGCATGCCCAGAAATGATTACACTTATAATAGAAGACAGAATTATTCATAGCATGCAAACCAACATTCTTACTAGCAACAAAATTAGATGAAGTACTTGCAACCACACTATTAGTCTTAGCAACACTGTCAACATTCTTTTGAACAGAAGAATTAACAAAGTCTTTGGAAACAATTTTGTTAACAGGAGAATATTTCAAAAATGCTTTTTATTCAAACATGCGTCTTTTTACTCGGTCTAACTCCTTATGTTTCTTTAGCTAAAGAGCTCGCCTAATCTGTCACTTGCTTAATTCTTTGTTTGCCATAACAGTTGATTTAGAGTTAGAAGGTTTCGAGGAGAGAACATGTCTTTCCAAATTTGAACACTCACCTAGAAAAAATTTATGTGGAACATACTCAATCCTTTCAATTATAAAAGGTTTAATTTGAGATTTGGGAACCAATAGACTTTCTCATTGGTTGAAAAAGATTTTAGGATGAGTACCAGGTGGGACATTGAATTTCTTTTTATTTAAAATTGATTTCTTTTGAGAAAATCGAGAGTCAACAAGACTAAACCCTTTATTAGATTGATTCAAGCATCTTGTTAAAATCATTCTCTTCTTGGGATAAGGTTGGAAGAAGAAAGAGTTTAAAAGGAGCACATTTGTGAGGACTCTCATAAAATATTGCATTAAACAATTAAGCAAATGGTGGAAAAGGTTCAGCATCCTTAGAACAACACTAACCCGAACGAGCATACATTATGCTATTTTTAGAAATAATTTTCTTTGATGTAGATGAGTGAGTAACAGCGGAAGTCGTTTGATTTATGAGAAAATCAATTTTATCAAGAAGTATGTCTCTTTCATTATCAAAATCATTACTTTGCTTTTTCAAAAGTTGTTCAAGTTCAGAAATCGTTAATTTTAAAAGTGAACTTGGAATATAAACATGTGAAAACTTAGGTTTTTCGGAAAGATTTTCTAACTTCTGATTCAATTCCTCCGAAAATTAACTAGTCAAGAAGTTAGTTGACAATGATATTTCTCTTGTTTTAAAAGTCTCATTCAGATGAGTTAAATTATAAGAAGCTTGCATCTTTTCAAGATTTTCTCTTTTTGCTTTCTTTAGTTCAATGTGTTCTTCGGCCCCTATGAACCTCATGAGTTGCATATATCCTATACCCATTTATCATAATCATATAACTGTGCAGCAGTTACTTTTCCATAATGTGAGGATTTTCAAAACCTAGACATAATTATAAGGATTTTAAAATTGCGCGTCTTTAGGTTTATTCAAGTGAATGGTTTGATCCGTTTGACCTCTTTTAACACGCTTGTCCTCAAAATCTTTAATCTTTGAGTACAACTCATTTATTTCATTAAAAATAGTGTTGTATTTGATAACATGTTCGCTACACTCTCTCTTCAGTTTTAAGCTTATTTGCTAGGCTATTAATTTGCATAACTTGCTTAGAAAAATGCCGTTGTAAATCTTTAACATTGTTACGTGCTTCTAACAATAATTAGTTTGCTAGTGCTTCAGCTTTCACACATTCCTTAGTTACTTTAGTATTATTTTTTATTTGTTCTTCTCAGTCACATATAGTTTTCTTTTTTATTCTTAACTTTATCATTTTGTATTTGTAAAAAATCAATCAAAGATTTAATATCTGAAGAAAAACACTTACCTCAGAAATAGACTCAGAATGACAGTAGTCCGTGTCACCATCATTGTAATGTTGTGCTTCACTAGACATGACGAAATGTCTGATCTTATTGATACTTGACAGGATCTTTGAGTAGAAAGGTACAAGGTGATTTCAACAATAATTGGTTTCAAATTTGGCTAGTAGGACATCAACAATGATAATGCAAAATGAAGATTCTTTAAAACCAGTAAGTCTTGAAAAAAATTCAAAGAGAAATTTGGCGATTCAAAAAGAATTTGGTGATTGATGAGATGGTGATTCAAACCAATTTGACGATCCATGAACTTGACGTTGATGATAATGGTGATTGGTGACTCAACCAACTAGTGTTGAGTATCAAACAAATTTGGTGATTGATAAGATGACGATTCAAACACTCGAGAACTTTAGTGACTCACTAAGCCATGTCGATCGTAAATGCAATCTAGAACAAACAATTTTCCTTTGTTTCTTGTGGTTTTCAGTCCCAATATTAAACCACATTTCAACACTCAATTTTGATTAAACAAACCTAATTGATGACGAATTGAGAAGTGCAGACTTCGAATATGATGCTTTTCAACTCAATGAAACTCGAAAATAGTAGACAAACGTAAATCAATCTTCAATTTCAATGAAACAGATACAAATGTTGATGAATCATGAAGAATAGTGATGTGTGTTTTACATACTAGTTTTAAGTTTAAAAATCCGAATTATTTAAGCACGATTACAACACAAATAGGCAAGAGAACCTAATCGTATAATAGTATAGAAAAATAAGTACAGGTGTAGAACACTTGAGAAACGAGTATGATTATGATTATAACTATACTAATTAAATATTAAACTAATTAGCAGTAAAAAGGGGATTTTATGTAATAACTCAACTAAAACAAACCAAGTTCCAAACTCTAATCCTAAGAATCAAAGAAAAAATGATTTAAAGACAAGACAAGCAATAAAGCAAGTAACTTTGGGTTTAAACAATCAAGAATGTGAAGAATCTCTACTTAGATTTTGAATCACCTCTTCAATTTAGCAAATTTCAATGAAAGTGCAATGGATTAGCATGTAATCATATACCGATTCCTAATATGGCTAGATCTCATGGTCAGACTAACTAGCCCTATAATTACAGAAATATTAACCCAATGTTCATGGCATTAACTATCCCTATAATTAGCCAATTAATTCGTATTATGCTAGACTTAATCTATTGATTTGTTTAGTCACAAAATCAATTAGTTAACATTGAATGGTCATCACATACAATTGCAAACACATTAAAGTCAAATTCTTTATAACCTAACCCTAGGATATGGTCAATCACTAGTAATGAATCCTAATGTTCATAGAAACTCATGATTAAAGCACACATAGCTAGAATGGTTATCTCAACTATGATATACTTAGCAATAGGCATAAACTCAGCAACTTTAACACATTTGGATCTTTGAAAAAGCTAAACATAACAAATATATAAATCCACGTAATCCAAATCATTGAAATCTAACCAAATATCAAAGATTCATCTAGTCTAAGCAAAGATTAAAGAGCTTTTAGCCCATAATTTGATATTTACAGCAACTGAAAAGCATAGAAAGTAAACCAAACATGATTATAATATCTAACCAAATGTAGATCTATGATGTAAACTCCAAATCTTTATTTCTTTAAGTCAAATCTTCAAGATCCAAGCTCCTCAGCCTTCTAGATATGAGAATATGCGTCTCTGGAACTCCTAGGGCCGGCTAGAATTGATGTCTATCTCTTTTTTGGATCGGAACAAGTGTTTATATAATATTTGAATTCGGCCGAATACGCATCGCATCGGTTGCTTCTACGTGTCGCGTCGCGTGAAGCTCGCCCGATTTGTTAGGCCTTATCTACATCAACTTGTTAAACTTCTCGCCGTTACACTTTTGTGCTCAAACTTCAAAACTTGAATCTTTTTCTTCAAAACTTGAATCTTTTTCGGCTTTTCCGCTCAAACTTCTCTCCGTTAAACTTTTGCAACCTGATATTCACATACGCATAAATTAAGTACCATTTAATCAACTTTTATAAAATATCAACATTTAAATATCAAGATATCGCGTGAAATATATATATATAAAAGGCGATATCAAATAGTATACAAGATCTAAAACCAAAAATCGCATAAATAAACACATAATCGATCAATTTATTCACCTTTGAGTCACTATTGCACTCCGATACCAATTGCAAGTCTAATTGTATCAAGTATTCAACATATATTGAAGCAATTACATAATGGTTATGTCTTGGTAGCATATATGTATGCGTATGTATGTGAGAAACTAAGAACATAGTTTACGAATACCGAATACTTAATGATTTAGGGTTAATAACAAAGTATATATGTCCCTTAGATATTTACCATCTCTACCCTATACTTAGACTAATGTCGTAATTAATAACTAATTTTACTATAATATATTGAACACAACTTTAGGGACCTAACACGAGTATCAGTGAGTATGAGCATAGTGAAAAGGGTAAAACTTAATCAAACAAAATGCATAACAAAATCAATTTAATCTAATCTCGGAGTTGTGCAAGACACATAGCAGTGAGCAGGGGGGATCTGCGATGAGAGGCTAGAGGTTACTCCTCCGAGGCTGAATCGTAGGGAGGGCGATTCAAATTTGGGTACATCATTTTTTTTCTCCAATAATTCTTTTTAATAGTTTAAACTTATTGCATAACAACGATTTAGAAATAAAAGTAAGATTATGAAGATCAGAGTATTACTATATATGAATCGTTTTAATATGTGTAAGATAGAATTGTAAAATCGGATTTGTATCAGAATATTTCACTTAAATATTATAATTTGTTCATACGTGTCATAACTCATATTACATGTTAAGTTTATGAAAAGTTTACATAAAATTTAAAGTTTAAAATAATTGTAGGATGTTAGTTAACAACTATTTTTATGATTATTATAACAAAATAGCAATTCCAACCTTTATGCTCGCCATGCTCTTAACGAACCCAAACTCAACGATATGCCGTGACAACGATTCCTTAGCTAGTGTCCATCATGCGTTCTACCTCCGTCATCCCTTAATGTCAAGCCTATCACGGCTCCACTACGTGAGTTATAATAATAAACAATGAATTAATTGGTTCAATGCCACATGCTATAAACAGAAAGTTCCCACCTGTCATAATCTTCTTTCAAAACTGGACCAACAAGCATGATACCAAATCATTTGAAAAGTGCTACGGCTTGTAACAAAAATTATTCAAACATAATAATTATGCATTATCAATTTGTATAATGTATTGTTAAATTTTTGAACAGCTAACTCACACACCAAACTAATTCTACATCATATGTTCACTACCGGAACTTGAACTCACAAACTTAAGGTTGGGGAGCATATTTTCTAAACTCCAATATCGCTAGGTCAAGATTCTTTGGTATGCATTGTTAAATGCATCTACTTGTTATGTATAAACGAGTTTTATTGTGTACAATCAAATCAGCTCTCATTTAAAAAAGAATAAAAAAAGAATTCTGTTTACCTTTCTATTTAGATTTCCACTTGCTCGATCCCCCTAGCCTTACCGTTGAAAAAATGAACTTCCCACTTGCCTATATCTTCTTCTTTCTTTCTATAAATAGTACGGACATATATGGATTGTTATGTCATTAGTTCTTCGATCTCTCTAATCATGAAGTACATGGATCGTGAGGCTGGCTTATTGTTTCTAGTTTCCATAGTCTTGGGGTTGATGCATGGTCGAACACTTGTACAATGTCAACCTCAAGTCCCGTGTTACTTCATATATGGAGATTCGCTCGTCGATAATGGCAATAACAATAGACTGTTGACGTCAGCAAAAGCCAATTACCCATCTTATGGGATCGATTTCCCACTTGGTGTTACGGGCCGATTTACTAACGGTCGAACCATGGCGGACATAATTGGTCTATTTTCCACCCTTCTTTTTTTTACAAATCGCATGCGTTGGATATTTTAATATATATTTGAATATACATTGCTCATTTCCATCATCACATTATCATTAATATCTCTCTGTTCATCCAAAGTTTGGTATTTTGTACTAAACGGAATGGTAGCATAGGCAATAGCAGCGACACCTTGCTAGTTCAGCAACGTGTCACTGCTGCATAAGTTGTTGCTATTTCCTTAAATTCTTGTAGTGCATTTCCATCAAATTAAACATTTTCTCCCTCCACCACATAAACAAATTAATTGCCATTTCTTTCATTTTCTTTTATCCCCAAATTGGGACAACTTTGGTTTAAATCAACATGATTTGTATTTTTATATATAAACTTTGAAGAGGAATTTTGAATATGTGATAATATAATCAAATCAGGGTTAAAAACATCTCATGTTTGGTTAAACATGAGCCATTATTATGTTCTCTTACAAATATAAGACTAAGACACTCAGACCTACAAAGAAACTCATTCTCGACTTAAAATAAGAGACTCGCTCTCATATATGTGAAAACATGATAAGTCATGTTTGAATACAACATGCGACAATCTTAACCCATCAAATATTAATTAGATTTATCCAACTACATGTTATGTTATTTAATTTCTTGATACTTCCATATATACTGCTAATTAAAAAAAAGATGGAACTTTTATACTGCTAATTAAAAAAAAGATGCTAAAAAGATTTGAGATGAACAAATTAATAATATATTGTCTGCTTAATTTCAGGTGAACTTCTAGGGTTTCCTAAGTTCATACCACCTTTTGCTACCGTAACTGACCAAGAGATCAGTATAGGTGTTAACTATGGTAGTGGTATTGCTGGTATCCGGGAAGAAACTGGAAGTCAAGCGGTAACAATAAAAAATGCACATTTATGAATTTAATCATTAACATAAAATAATAAAATATAAATAATTAATAATTTCCACGTAAGTACGGATGATGATTCGTGCATAACAACTTTTTACCGTATAGGGTGATAGGATTAGCTTGGATAGGCAATTGCTCAATCACGCGGCAGTAATTTCACGTCTTCGGCTCCTAAAACACAACAAGACATTTACCAACGAATACTTACAAAAATGCATTTACTTAATAAATATTGGTAGTAATGATTATATCAACAATTACTTAATGCCTAACAATTATCCCACCAGTCGCGTATATACCCCAAAACAATATGCAGTAGTCCTTGTGCAGCAGTACAGCCAACAGCTAAAGGTTTTGATTAATTTTGAAGATCTTTAATTATATAATTTATGTGTTTTTATGATGTTTTTGGTGAACTGAAAAACCGAAAAAATTTGTAATTGTCTCACATGACAGACTCTGTATAAGTTGGGTGCTAGAAAGATTGCGGTGTTCGGCTTAGGTCAGCTTGGGTGCACCCCAGCTGAGATAACAGCGTTTGGCACTTATGGAAAACCATGCGTCGAATCAATCAATGATGCAGTTAAATTGTTTAATGACCGGCTTAAGCCACTTGTAGACGAGCTTAACAATGGTTTATCTGATGCAAGATTTACTTTCATCAACATTACAAGCATTACTGCACCTCAAGGAGGTAAAGCAAGAGTACAACTTTTATTTTTCGATTTATATATATGGCTACAAGATTATATGATCTTTTTCGCTGATTTTCGAGTATTAAAGTAGAGCCTTTTATTTTCCCAAGTATGAACATCAAATATATATGGATTTCGCAGGTGTAGCGGTGCCAAATGTTCCTTGTTGTCAAGTAAGGGCGGACGGACAATGTGTTCCAAACTCGATCCCATGCTCTGATCGTAATTTAGTCGTCTTTTTTGATGCTTTTCATCCAACAGAAATCGTTAACACATTCATAGCAACAAGATCATATACGAAGCTCTCTCCCATGGATGCAACTCCATACGATATTAGTGCTTTGGCTCAACTCTGATATTGAACAAGAATAACGGATCATACAAATTGCTTTTTCTCGGTTCTTCGTATGCATGCCAAACAAGTAATAATGAGGATAATAAGCTCTTTATAATTATGTAATGAGTACGTACGTATATGATTTTGTTGATTCCTCCTCTTTGTATTATCTTGAATTCTTGATAACTATTTATATAGTAGAATAAATACAAGAGAACCTCTAGAAGTGAAAAAAATGCTAAAATACGAAGCGAATTGTTACACTACGACAAAAAGGGTTTTTAGGACTCTTTCGTACGATGCTTTTTCAAAAAATAAACGTCTCAATAACATATATAGTGTGACGAGTTCTTATGTGTCAACTTAGCATAGACTAATAAGACACTTGATATTTATATCATGTTAGATTAAGTTTATAGGACACTTAAGCATCATCTTAGATTAAGTTTATATGACCAGAGTTGTGTTCAATAAAGTCCATTTAAAACACATAGTCCTGAAAATTTTAATATTCAATCACATGTGATTCAGTATACAATCAATGTGATTTGTAAAAGCATCACATGTGAATTACGAAAATGCCACTCCATCCAAATTTTTAAAATTTAATGTGGACCATTGATAACATTGATCCAAAAGCTAAAATTAGTCTTTTAGGACTATAAATTAATTATGGATTATATTGAACATTCTTCTATATGACCAATATACATTGGTCCTATAAAATTAAGCGTCACATTATGTGTTAGTATGAAATAAGCGTTCTATAAAACCATATTAATAGAGACATTGTTAATTGGTTAAGAGTTGATTAAAACCAATAAGATCACCATCGGGTTCCAAAGAAACACTGTTACGCCCCCTAGCCAACCGAATCGGGTGTTAACTTTGAGTCCCCGCACCCGATTAAATTCAAACATTTTTTATTAAAGCCGGTATATATAGGCTATAAAAAATTAATTTTTTTTTAATTTTTCCTCCTCTCTCCCCTATAAATATACCATTACACACTTTAAATTTTTAATATAAAAATTTATATTTCTCTCTATCTCTCTTCTACTACAAAAAATATTCAGTTCTTACTCAATATTTATTATTTCGATTTAGTGCTTTATAATATTTATTTTTTAATGATAATGTTTTATTAATATTATGAAATTTTTATTTCTATTATTTGTTATTTTTTATTTTTAACAATTTATAGAATTTTTATTTCATTAAATAATTAAAAGTATATTAAAAAATAAAAAAATTTAGAAAAAAAGATTGAGTTAATTTGAGTTATTATGTTGTAAAGAAAAAAGAAGGTGAATATGATATGGCATTTTATTTGGAAACCCAAAGTTTAAGCCGTAGGAATGGCCTAACATTCATGCTAAAACATTGTTTCATGGAAAATTTGAAATTATTTGACCCGGCCCATTTTCCTTCAAATGTTTTACTTTTTTAGTTAGTTTTATACACTTCATATTCTAATTATTATTTTTGCCACTAGAAAAGAAATTTATATGTTTGCCTGTGCTCCTTAATGCACCCTAACCATCCATACAATCAAAGTGGATTATTCCTTAATGTACATTATTTCTAGAGTTATTATATAAATAGATTTTTTAGTTGTCACTAAATTTCAGTTTTAATATTTTAAATTTAATAATTATGAAAATAATTATTTTGTTTCACTTTTAGTTCTTTATGCTACCTGATATGTTAAGTTTGACCGTTAGTCAAAGTGTATTTTAATTTTTTCATTTCTTATCCTTGTTTCCAAACAAGATTGTTCTTTTAACCATGTATTATTTTACCAAACACCAATTTTTTTATTAACTCATCATCTCCACTCTCTTTCATAAGGCCTTCCGTAACGGGTGACCCGAGCACCTCTCAGGTTCTTTCGGGTGTCTTGGGGTCACTCGGGAACACTGCTATCACCTCCCATTAGGGTTAGCGGTTGGTTTCTCCACCCCGACCTTCGAGTTCCATTTTTCTTTTTTTACTTTACTATAACAATTGTAAAAAAAATTACAAAGTGTTTTAACGATCACTTAACCATTGATATATATATATATATATATATATATATATATATATATATATATAAATAAATCACTAACACTATAAAAATTCACACTAAC
>JAUEJL010120913.1:0-11871 GCA_032274825.1 Drosophyllum lusitanicum | reverse complement strand
GGGGGTAGGATGGGAGTGGGGTGGGGAGTAGGGTGGGGGTAGAGGTGGGTGGGGGTGGGGAAAATATTTGATTTATTTATTATATAAATAATAATAAATTAATTAATATTAAATGGGTCGATTTGGGTCAAAATTTAATAGTAATTGATCCGATCCAAATCCAATTAAATGGGTCAAGTATAACAAATATTTAAACTAAACATATTTACGAAGTGGGGGTGTAAGGAGGGTGAAGACCCTTCAAACACCAAATTTGTTCAAGATTCTTGAAGATCAAGCCCTTCTTCACCTTGGATTCAAGAGTATAGCAACAGATCATAATTATCGAACTTGCAAGATATCAAGGTTAGTAACTTGTTCTTTATATACATCTTCTAAAGCTAAAGATGAGTCTTTACACCCATCCTTTGTTGGGATATGCATGTTTGATTGGTGTAAATAACAGCAAGAAGTGTTTTAAATTTTACATGCGTGTGTTGTTATCAAATTTATGTAAGAAAAGTTAAGATTGGGAGTTGCATGTTAAAAGAAATGAGTTTAGAATGGGTCATTTAGATTGGTATCTTTGGTTCCGTGGTTATATAATGTTCTAGTGATCGCACATGTGTTTAAAAGATTTTACATGATGTTAAAAGGATTGTATGAATAGTTATAATTAATAAAAATGAGATCTAATCAAGTTGATTCAAGGTGGGTAAGCTATCAAAGCGTTCTTAAGCTATTAGCCGTCCTTTATGGCCTATATATGACTGTAAAAAATCCGTAAAGCTTGAGTGTGGCTCTGAATGCCAAAGTAGTGAATGTATAGCACTCGTGAAGCAATAGTATATATATAAGGATTTTTGGCAAGGCTGTAAGGTGGTTGTAAAGGCCAATATGATCATATAGGGCATGTATATTTTATAAGGGTTGTGTAGGCCCAAAACTCCAGTTTTATCAGTTTGTTTCATTTAGGAGTTTGTTGTGTAATAATTAATTAGTAAAAATAAATTTCATTTTAGGTACGACGCCGACTTAGACATGAGTTGAGGATCTAGCAGTAGCAAGTCTAAAGACATGTCATGTGAGTACCTTTTCTAGAACTTGTAGTTACTGCCTAGTAAACGAAGTATTCGTGTAATGGTGATACCGTATGATATGTGGCCACCTTTTATAAACCGAAATTCATATATGATAAGTTATTTAACTAACAGTGAATGTAAGGTAATTAATTACTAAATCAAACAGGAATAATTTATAAATAGAGTATGTTGTTAGAGAATTGAATAGATGGTATGCGAAAGATAAGAAAGATGTATGTTTGTGTAGTATTTGAGGCAAGATCAAAGGAAAACATTTGTTTCAGGGAGAACATAAAAAACATATTTGAGTTTTTAAAAATATAATCTAACGGCTATAAAAACTAGACGCATACAATAAATATATAATGCATCTGACAGATATACAATGCATCTAGTATATTTATATATCTTTTGTATTCGACTTTTTAATACAATCTGAAAGTTTACCCTTTTTATTTATATTTTAAATTAAATAAAGGTATTCTCCATTTTTCCATATAAACATGTTTTTACTAGTATTCTTTGTGTGTGTTTTTAAAAGGGTTCTCTAAAACCTTATCTTATATTACTAAGTGATTTTTGATTGTTATCCAACCATGTTACGCGTGATTTTTGACTTTTGACCCTTATGTAGTCATCTTCCATGTTTGAACTTTGAAAACAAGTTGATCAATTTTAGGCGAGATTTTTATATATACGACGGCGATTAAGTTGAAAACAAGTAATGATATAAAAGTCGAAAATCCAATCAAAAAACGTATCTATTACATTAAAATACTAGACAAATAATTTACGAAAATGATCCGTACTGTTAACATCACCTAACTAACCAACTTAGGTGATGTTACAATTTTCATATTTACTCATTAAACTGATTTGTGAGTGTAACATCATCTAATTTAGATAATGTTAACGAATCATTTTCCCAAATGATTTAGCTTTTTTCTTAGTGGTCACTTTCCTTACGATTTTGCTATATGTCTTTTAGATTTCTTTTTACATAAATACGAATTATTTTCTTGTTACATACGTCCAAACAAATTATCTTTAATATTTCATTTCTCCCATATTTATGCATGGTTAAACGACAAGAAGTTATAACCAGCTTAATTAGCCTTTCAAAAGCAGTAATTAACAAGCTTAATTCGTTGACTTAACAAAAAAAAAGTTCTAATATTGTTTATTTCATTTAAAACAAAATACCACATATTTTGGGTAAAATATGGTTTAGTGACAAATCTTTATCAAATCCTTAACATGCTTCTAAATAAGAAAACTTGAAAGAGCTAGAAAGCTAGTAGACCGAAATCTACTTTTATCAATATCTCGCAAGTCGCAATAATTGTTGATGACATATGTTAATTTTTCTTTATAAAATATGTATACAGGAGTAAAAATGATCAGGTGAGGTTATAAAAAGTCTTTTATCTTAAACACCATTTACTAAAATACGAGAGGATTTAAATAAACAAGTTATATTATAAGGATTTTATATATTTAGTTAAAAAAATTCGGAATTTTAATGAGATCATATGAACCTCAAGTTATAGCCTATAAGGTAACTCTACCACGAAAATTGATTGATTTTTTAATATACCCAAAATGTAAAAACTCTTTTTTTTTCTTTTTTTTTTTGTGAAGAAAGCAAATACTGATGTCGGTAAATATAATATATTAAAATTAAAAGAATTTTCAAACTAAATGATGAATTGATGGTAGTACTCTACCATGTTGTATTGATCACCATAACCATTTATTTATTACAATACAAATGACAAATTAATTAATTGACTCGAGTATATACTTAACCGTGTGAAACACCCCTCTATCAACTAATTAATTTTTTTATATGAAAACATGATTTACATAATTATATTCCATACCGTTTCATAACTTTGTAAATAATCATTAGAATAAAAGAAAAGTAAAAGAAAACTTGTTTCATGTTGCTATGAATCTTGATAACCAGCCTGTTTTGCTTTTAGAAGACAAGAATTCAACATTTGTGTGATCCTTGACCCAATTTTCTTCCTGCATTTACTGGCCCTGGTGTGAAAAGAATGACAAGAGTCTACAACTTGGTTTGATCTTATCACCTCACCTCCTTTATATTTTAATAACACCCTAGCTTTTTAATATTTTAATAAAACACTAAATTAACATATCCCTAAGAAAATGAAGATATGGAGAAAGATACTCAAGATGTTTTTTATTTTAATGAAACGCATGTTTTTGGCAACAGCAGCAATTTGCACATGAACAAGTCAAAAGAAACATACTGAACTAAAGATATAGACAACAACTGGGGTATGGGGTTTGGATGGTACCAAAACCCACTTCACCACACAAGTCCCCACTAGATAAGTTCCAATCCCATGTATGTTAGTTCAGGTATGGTCATTGCCTATATATTTAATACAATCACTCACTTTTCCTGCCTTCTTGTTACCAAGTACAACCAACAACCGCTTACCCAATCCTAGAAAAAGCAAAACTTACAAACAATGGAAGGGTTGGATAACGGCTTCAAACAGACACGGTCGAGCTTGATTAATAAATAAAAAAATTATATTATAATTAATGGTTAATTATGATTAGACATTGACTTGTATCGCATAAAAGACATTGAAAGACTTCCACCCATCTGACATGCTTGAGATAAACATAGCCCAAATCAATCTAAAAGTACAAAGATTGAAATTGCTATTTTCTACCTATAGTAAAAACCATGGTGTTGGTTTTACATAATCTGGAAACAGAAAGGAGTTGTATTGATACAACAACGAGGCTAAACTGCATTTTCTACAATGGTTGGTGTGCCATGTAAAGATGTTTACATGGTTTGCTTTGATGGATGCTAAAAGTGTTAAAATAGTAAGTGTGAAACTAGGAAGTGACAAGAAGCATAAAGAATCACCAGAACCAGGTATCACGGCTATCAACGGCCTTCACAGTAGTTGGAACCAACGGCATCTTGCCAAACTCAGATACGAACCTATTCACACACTCTGTCCTTTTCTTGTTATGGCCCCCAAGACTACTGATTCCTGTTGATCCAATCTCATATATTTTGCCTGCAATTAGACAATAAAAATGTGGTTAAGGATGATAGTCTGCAACTTAGGATAGTAAAATTCAAAAGTAGAGGTGACAAAATGGGTGGTTTGGTTTGAGCAGGTTGCTTAAATGAGTGATAACAAAATGCGTTTTTGTCCATAAAGTTATAGACTTTTTAAAAATGGCAAATGTCATAGAATAGCAATATACTTTCGTCTTTGATCCATTATGGTAAAGCATAGAATAGCAGTATACTTTCGCCCGTGATCTGTTTTAGTAATTTAACCTTTTCGATGTGATTTGGCATTATCTGCTGATTTCTCTTTTATTAATTATAATAATAACATACACACAAACACCTCATGCATACATACAGACACGGAGTCACGGATACAATGCAAAACATACATAAATTTTACTAAACTATGATAACAATTTATAATTTTTCAACCAAATATTAAGAATCACTGTTAAAAGAATTTTAAATCTAAGAAAAATAGTTAAAAATGGATTTTTTTTTTGTGAAAAGGTAAATTACCAAAATTGAGTCATTTCAAAACTTCTAATTAGCAGTTGCAAATGACTACTGAAGATCATATCAGCCTTTTGACTGGATACATCAATAACCTGTCAACAAAATTACTATAACAGCTCTTCAAAAAACTTGAAAGTATCAAAACTAATAAAAAAAACCTACTTAAGGTGAACGTATTGTAATTCTAATATGCGCTTTAGAATAATCAGTGTTTTAGACATGGGTGAAAAAACTATACTATTACAATATTATTTTAGTTTTTAGAATAAAGCTGTTTAGGAGGTTGACTGTAGGTGACTTTCAACAATTTGACTCGTACGACCCATTTGGCATACTTTCCTTTTAACTAATCTTTAAAATTGGCTCATATGACCCATTAGAGATAAAAACATAGCCCAACCAACCCTCATTCATACATAAATGGGTTGAAATTGCCAGCTCTAAATGACAAGAAGCTCAGTCAAATTACCTTTTGCCCAGATAGGAGGGGCGCCTGTTGCATTAGCAACCAAGAATGACATCGCAATGTCCTCACAATTCCTGTTTAGATAAATTAGAACTCGGTGAAACATTTGAAGGTAATGCAATAACTTTTTAGCAGGTGTGGATGGTAAATTAAAAGTAATTCGAAAGAGTACCTATTTCTCTTTACATATTCCAAGAGGGAAGCAGGCATTTCATTAGTGTACAAACGTAGGTACTTCCTGTGAAAAAAAGATGCCTTGGAGAGTATCATACTGTATGTACCAGTCCACCATACAGGCCACCATCCGCCATAAATATAGGAATTTCCATTCCCTTCCTGCATACATAACTAAATTAAACTAAATACATCTGTTAACCAAATCCTTGTGGAAATATAGTTCAAAGGTAGAAGCTTTCTTGCATTATCTTTTTCACAACATAAAAGAACTTGTAGCTAGAGAAAACAATGATAATTTTTTCGAAGGATAAGATGGCTGAAGATGAAAACTTATTAACACATGCATGCACATAAATGAGCATGCCTGAGCTAGGCTTAGATGCAGCAACATTCCTTTCTTCAAATCATTTAGCAAAGCAAAATTCTAACAATAACAACTTTTATATTATAAAGCATATATCAAAGGCATACCGATCGATTAATCAGATGGACTCGAGGTACAAATCCCACCATAGTATCTGGTGCACTTCGCCAAACACTGAAAGCGAACTCTACTGATGAGCATGGAAATATAATATCATCATCAATAGAGAAAACAGCATTTGTAATTGGATTCTTGATTTCTTTAAATCTATTGTTGAGGCTATCTTCCTTGTTTATGTCAAAAGCCAACTCGATATATCGACCATCTTTAGCATTTGATTTTACAGCCTGATTCAGAAATTTCACAAGAGGATCTGAAGGTAGATCAGGCTCGCTCCATACTATGTGAATCGAGTCCAGTCCAGGACAAGATGCATAATGAGAAATGGATTGCTTCAGAAGATCATATCTTTTCCATGTATTAATCAACAATGTATACCCTTCCCTGTAACAACATTACAGAAGCAGCGGAAGAAAAGTTAAAATCTCACGCTGACTGATAGGAAATAGACAAGTGTTGTTTTTAGAGGGACTAAAACAGTAAATAAGTTAGAAAGGAAATTAAATAAATAGAGGATAGGGAGTTGTAGTAGGCAGGCAGAAATTACATTACGTAAGAGGTCTTGTACTGGGCTCGTAGTCTTTGGCTATCGAGAGAGGGCTGTGCCCTGGATCAATCATCCGATTTTGGATGAATTGAGTTTATCATTGTTCTAATTTCAGTTCTATAGCATTTATGATCTCAGTTCCTGGTTATCGATTGGTGTTATTGGCTGTGATTATTTTCTGATTCGTATCACTGACTTTCTGGTCCTTGTAGTAAGTGATATACCAGAAGACTGGCTTAATGTATGCATATGAAAATAACATCTGGTGAAAAATTATCGTGAATGCAAAAAAGAGGTCAGCAACAGCTTATATTACCAATGGAAGCTTAAGAGAAACCCTCCACCACCACAACACACAAGATTTATAAGACATATAACCTTGGATATTACCAAACCCTTATGTCCCAGGGAAGCAAAGTGATAGTTTTGTGTAACAATCAAATTGCATGAAGTGTCACCTCCCTCCCCATGCACATAAGAATCAGCATGGTGTTTGTCCAAGCAACAAAAGTACACAAGTCATATTCAAATGTGTAATGTAGATGCCAAGGTTTATTGGTCTAGAAATGACAAAATGAAGACTTATTATCTTTTGTTTTAATTTGTCTTATTTGCTAGTGGGCGGTAGGGGAATGGTGGCACCGGCAGTGACGTGATGGCAAGTCATCTATAAAACATATAGTTGGCATTAACTTAAAGAATTAGAGATCTTGATGACATTAAATTGCGTAGAGCAAAGGAAGAGATCTAGGAAGTTAGTGACATTGGATAAAACAGAGGTGGTTAAAGGTCAAAATGATGTTATAGTAACCGAGGGATCTAACATTATTTTCTAAATTGCATGTGCTGTCTATGGTAATAATACAAGACTAGCATTTTAAAATGTTAAAGATGCTATTATTCCACCACAAACACCTATTAATATTCCTGTTTTGGTATTTTTCATGCTTCCTCTAACAGAGTGACATTTACCTAATAGAATGAAATGGGAAATAAAAATTTCCTCTAACAGAATAATAGTCACACATTACCATTCCATCTAAAGCACACTTTCTATAGAATTCGCATATTTCGAAATACAAAATGGGCAATAAAATTTCCTCCAAAGAAGGACATTCATCCGTTCTTCACCAGTAAACCTAACCTAAACATCTTTTTCCCTGCAGAATAAGAAGTAGATTCATAATCCATGTGCAACTTCTATCAAACATCTATGACAGCTTATCAAAACTACATCCAAACTAATGAGATTGCCTTTCTCATTTAAAACAAGGATTCAATCAGAACAGACAACATCTAGAATAATTGACCAGACCCTGAACATATTTCATGGAATGCTCATTATTTTAATTTCATAGTATAAAGTATACAGTTATTGCTCTAATGCTCTGTCTTGTATCCTCATTATTATCATACAAGTTCATGCTTGTTGAGCTTCCAAAACCTAGGTGAAAAAGTATTGTTCTTTGTACCTTAACTAAGTCAAGAAGACCAGAATTCCTAAATGATCCAATTATAAACTTTTGCATCAATAATTTGACCTAAACAGTTTTCAAGGAAAGATTAATTACTATTGTTGCACATTTTCATGATACGTGACTTTCTAATGCACATTTGATTTGGGAAGAAAATGAAGGCTTGAGTAAAAGCCAAGGAATCAATGCAAAAAAGTGCCATGTAATAAATATTTTGTTGCACCGCATGTGGTAAAAGTGGAATAATTGGCGGTTTAATTCACCATAAATAGAAGAGGAAAAAAACAACATTCATACTTCATATCTTTCGAACATAGTAATATTTCCAAACTGAAAATGAGAACACTGTAACAATTAATGTAGATCAAAAGTTGATATTCATACATCATTCAAATAATTAAGAATAGGCTAACTTATGTTCTTCGAACCACATACATGATACATGTATGACTCATGGGCCCTCGCAAATTAAAGGTTCATATGGTGATTGACTGGAATATTCAAATTGCAGATTTAGGATTATTTTTTGTTTGATTGTAAAATTCATTTGTTGATTTGTTAGTGGATCTATCATGTATCGTATTTGCAATGTATCTTCGATGCAAATTGAAGTAGTGTTGTTGACTTGTATGCACAGAAGCCTTTTTGCTAATAAAGAAAGAAGCAAATTTTTAGGTAATTAATTAACCTCGAAGTTCGATCAAGAGGAGGAAGACTGTCTTGACCCCATCCCAAAAGCGACGGCGTGCGGCTCGCTAGCAAGGTTAATGTGAAGATAAAGCAGCAAAACAGTAACAGCTTGATCTTTAGTAAGCCAGCGACTGAGATCGCTGCTTGCCGGAACTTCTGAGCCGTCCGACGGCTAATTAAGCTGGTCCTCGCCACCATTAATTAATTAATTAAGTAATTCAGTACAAAAGACACTTGATTTCCGATCTGATCTCCGACCAATCACTTTCTGACACCTCCAAGCATAGATTTTTCCTTGGCCAATGTATAACTTTGACCTCCCTTCGTATATTGCAATATTGGATTGGATATTTGGATGTTGCTTGGTTACTAAGATGGACGGCGGAGGAGGTGATGATTCCGTTGAAAGTAACGATGCGTGTGTACGTTGGGATTCAGTTCGGAGTGGAGGAGGGCACAGATCTTGAACTGGTACGGCTTATTGCTGAACGAGTTGACTTAATTTAGGCGGATGGGATGAAATGAAATGAATATACATAAATTCAGACCCACTTTGTTCCGACAAGTGCTACACGACTAGGGAGCAACGCCTGAGTCTGGGGATTCATGTGAATTACACAAAGACAGTTGGTATCGTGAATAAGACCATAAGTACCTGTCTACCCGAGAGGCTTCGGGAGGGTTTGGGTTAGAAGCGGGTGGTTCGGGAACACCGCTAGGCCCCCCTCTCGGGTCCGGCTTTGGTTTTCCCAACCCGAGCTACCCTGTGGATTTTTTTTTCTTTTTTTGTTGTGTAAGAGAGAGTAAGGAAATAGAAACTATTTAGGTTGTTTGAGTTAAGCTATATTTGGGTTTCGGGTAAAAGAGAGAAAAGAAAAAAAAATGATGTGATGCTGATATAGCATTCGGGTTGGCAAAGATGATAAAGTGGTTATACTTATGGTCTAAGGGGCGAAACTATCATACCTCGTATTACTCCTTTTAACTTTTTACATAAATAATGCCTTTGAAAAAAACCGACGTGAATCTGATGTGCTATAAAAAGAAAACTGTGTCTAGTAAAGTTAGCTAGAGCAGAAATTGAAGCTATTTTTATAATCTTTGTGAATTTGGATATATGAAAAAGAATTTAGTTACTGAACACACATACATACATACACATGTTCACAAAATTGATTATACACATGTTCACAAAATTGATTGATGCCTTGTTAGATGATGATATATGAATGATTTGTGCATTCTTGAATTTTTTTTTTTTTTTTTTTTTTGTTTCTCCCAACCGAATAAGCTTACCCCGCTCTTGGGCTATTTTTAGTGGGCTGCATACTTCGATGTTGGGCCTGTGCTTTTTGTCAATATTTTTCGTTGTATAACAATTAGTTCAAGGATGTTTTCTTTTGGGCTGCTTTCTTTGTTTTTTGGGTTGAAGTGCATACCAAAGTAAAAGTTTGTTTTACATGGCTGCATATCTGAATTCGTAAAATGAAACCGAAGTACCAAACATTTATTTATCTTATAATAAATTTCCAAATCAACCAACAAGATTGCATATATTAAATTAACCCACCGGTGGCTGGTCTACATCTTCATCAACACATTTAACTAAAACTACCATTACACAAAAAACCCCCAACATTTCTTCACCAAAATTACCAACTTCTTCGTTGGTCAATCTTCTAATCTCGACTAGAAATACTGATTTCCTCCGATTTCTATATAAAAAAGATATAATATTAGCTAATTTTTTTAAAAGATAACATGTCTATTTATAAAAATAAATTTACCTCAAATGACATAGTAGATTGGTAAATTAGAATATTAGATGCTTAAAAATATATTAAATAGTTATAAAACGTACAAAAATGAGAAATTAAAAAAAATAGCGACAGACGGCGTTAACACTCAGATCAGCGATATAAGCTTCGACGCGAAAAGGACGTGATATCAAAAATGTGATATCATGATACGAAGAGACGTGATCGTATTTCTAGTACAAGTTACAAATTTATTATTGTTAAAATTAGGGGAAATAACGTCAAGTTTTTATTGGTTATAATTTAAAAAAATTAAAATGATTATAAAATATTTTAAAATAATAAAACTAAGAATTTGGTTAAATACGATATTTTAAAATTTTGTAAATGGTAAATATGATATTTGTAAATTATGGTTGGCAAATATGATATTTTATGATTTAAAAAAGATATATATGAAATTATTTCTAATTACTTTAATTTAAATTAAAGTCAAAGTGGAATCCAATTTTAACCAAGAAAAGCCAAAATTGAATATCAATTTTTATCAAAATGGATGATTCAGATTTAATAATTTAATTTTGTTATCTGAATTAATTGTTATAATTATTTAATAAATTTTAATAGTCTTTTATTTATATTAGAAGATTTGTTAATGTAGGAATTTGGTATCATTATTGTAGAAAAAACCCGGACAGTGATAACGGGGTACTTCTAGATGGGTGTTGGTAAAATTGTATTCGGGTTATATGTTTCCGTTTGCAAGTAGGGTTGTTATTTGCTGCAAGTAACACTCGGTAACTTATATAGTTGTTATATACACGTAATTTATCTTAAAATAGTGTATGTACAAATTAATCATGTCATTATTCTCTAAAACCAGCGGTTCTCAAAACATGGTCAAACGTGCATAATTTTTCGAACCTTTTTTCGTTAGTGGACTATCATCTGATTTGATTAGATTGTTTTAATTTATAAATGAAGTTGTTTGTTTTTGACTTGTGGTGAATCCTACATAACTGACTTATTGTGCAATGTGATATGGGACTTTTCAAATTGAAATGATTTTTCTCAGACACTATGCTTGTTAGGCCATGCGTAATGCTTAACCCGAAGAGGTTCGGATGAGCTGCGGGTTACTCGGCTTCGGACGGGAACACCGCTATGCCCCCCCTTTCCTTCGGGTCCGGCTTCGGTTTTCCTAACCCGTCCGTTTTTTTAAACTTTTAATAGTAACTTAGTTAAAAAAATTAAAAATCTATTCGAACGGTCAAGTGACCGTTCAATACATACATACATACATACATATAGTGAAAAGTTCATTTGAAAACCGTTTTTATTGCGAGAACCAATCTTAGTTGTTCAATTCTCCCTCATTCAATTGGATTGTCCACCCATGAATTCCTTACATGCACCTTGCCACACCCAATTCCCCCACGCTCTTCATCTATGAATTCCATTATCCAAAATGAACGGCTATGATTGGTTCCCGCGATAAAAACGATTCTCAAATGAACTTTCCCTATATGTATGTGTGTGTGTGTGTGTGTGTGTGTTTGTGTATATATATATATAGGGGAGGGTTAATTTGAGAACCGTTTTTATTGCGAGAACCGCGAGAA
>JAUEJL010120902.1:0-11872 GCA_032274825.1 Drosophyllum lusitanicum | reverse complement strand
CGGTCCAATCATTCCCGTCACCGAAGTGAACGGTCCAATCATTCCCGTCACCGAAGTGAACGGTCCAATCATTCCCGCCACCGAAGTGAACGGTCCAATCAATAGCACGGCATAACACATTATCGGTTCATCAATTCATCAGTTATCATTTCATCATTCATCAATTCATCATTCATCAATCATATAGCATGTAGCACATTAAACACATACATCATAGGGTTTAGATGGTAAGTAAGAATTCTCACTTGTCTTGCTGTCTCAGTTTCTCAATCTTATCTCACTACTCACTTGTGATTACTTGCTAGTCAACCGTCACCTACAATAGGTCTAACAAATCAATACCGTGTACAAATCCCTCGTTCGTTTATTCACATAATTCATTCGGGTCTCACATTGGACCCCGTTATCAAGTTCCATAAGTTGGGCCATATAAAAGTTGCATGGCCATATGAAGGTCGCATGGCCACCTTGGCCATGTGAAAGTCGCATGACTATACTTGTTTAAGTATGAAAGTCGCATGGGGTGTCATAAGTCGCATGGTGTGTTTTGCCTTGTAAGTCGCATGGGTTTAAAAGTGAAGGTCGCATGGCATGATATATGAAAGTCGTATGGGGTTCACAGGTGTTCATCCGAAAGTCGCATGGAAGGAAGGTGTGAAAGTCGCATGGGTGTACCATGCGAAAGTCGCATGGATGGTTTCAAGGCATAAGTCGCATGAGGTGTATAAAGGCAAGCGTCGCATGAAGCAAAACACAAAAGTCGCATGGATTAAAGGTAGGGTCACACGACACATTTTCAAAGGTCGCATGGCTCAAAACCATAAGTCGCATGGAACATATTCGTCCCTGCCAGTTCATCATTTTCAACATTCAGGCTCCATGGCCAAAATCATGTTCTTTCAAAACTCAACCAAATCATATCATTTTTGTTTCAAAACATTTCTCCACTCATTTAAGCACTTCCTTCAAGATTTAAACACATTTCATCAA
Source organism: Drosophyllum lusitanicum (assembly GCA_032274825.1). Classification (NCBI taxonomy): domain Eukaryota; kingdom Viridiplantae; phylum Streptophyta; class Magnoliopsida; order Caryophyllales; family Drosophyllaceae; genus Drosophyllum; species Drosophyllum lusitanicum. Next base: position 10,882 of record JAUEJL010120902.1, on the reverse strand, counting down.
GTATTAAAGCTCATAACACAACTTCTTTTCTCTGGTTCTTCATAAACCCAAAACCCCAAAAACCCAGGTTCTAATCTTGCTCTATAAATATTCAGACAAGATAAAATTGATATCTACAACATCATAGTGAGGTAAGAAACATTACCTGATGATTCTTTTAGCAATTCTTTAAGTTTCCAGCTGATTTTTGAATCCTTCTTCCTCTGTTTCTCGTGGGTTTAAGCACACACAAACACACACTACTCTCTTTCTCTCAATGCAACAGTGTCTTAAAAAAGTGTTGGGGGCTGTGCCCTATTTTACTATATATATACCTTCTAAAAAGGCTTAAGCCCAAATTCACATTGAAGAAGCCCAATAAATATTATCTAATTACATTACTTATCTCAACCCATTAAACCAACTATTATATATATCCAAGTCCAACTAAATTCACAATTCAACACAATATTATTTCTCAACAAAATATTCCTTTATTTATTTTCGAAGTTCGGGTATTACACCTTAACTGCCCTTAATTGGCGGTTATAAATCGTTAGTTTTGGTCCCTTAACTACCCTTAATTGATGTAAATTGTGTGGCTAGTATTTCTTCTTACTTTTTGTAGCCTTTTTCTCCTTTTAGTAGATCCCTCCCCTATATATATACATATATCTGCGTAATGACTGAGTTCATTTAATAAAACGAACAATCGGTGGCCTCCAACCTCAATTGCAGATTTCGAAGCAATAGCCATTTCATATTTAAGTTGTATTAATTAGAACATCTTAGTTATTAAATCATATTTATGAGTTGTTGGGCATGATCTAGGGGAGAAAATGTTTAGCGGCGTGCGTACGTGTGTGTTTTTAATTCCATCAAAGAAGGGGATTGGGGATGGCATATCATGTTCATTTGCGAGTAAGGTCAGGATAGGCATGGGTATATTAATTGAAAACTACAGAAACATCAAGACAGGAACGAAGGGTTGAGTCTTATTGGGGATTCCCCAATTGAAAACCTTGAATTGAAATTTTTTTAATTGAAAACCTTGAATTGAAAACCTTTGAGTTGAAAACCTTGAATTGAGAACTTTTGAAATGAAAACTTTTAAATTGAAAACCTTTGAGTTGAAAATTTTTGAATTGAAAACCTTGGATTGAAAACCTTTGAATTGAAACCCTTGAATTTTAGGTGTAACTCAGACTTACTATACTTTACAGTAAATTCTTAAGTGTAACCCAGACTTAGAATTTTAGGTGGGTTTACGACCCTAATAGAGAACTCATACTATGGTAATGTTATTTGTAGACGGTCACTCGTAGACGTGTAATATCGGATAGTTTCTGAACCATTCCTGCTTATTTAAGCTGCAAACAGGTGAGTATTCTTACATACAATGTAACCCGGCATCAACCATAATGAATGTATGTAAGTACGTGTATGTTAAACATTGATCTTCTGTGAATGCTTGATGAGACCGATACTATTGTGTCAGGTATGTACGACCGATTGCTATGGCAACGGGTATGATGAGACCGTTCGGTATATGACGGGTATGATGAGACCGACAACTACAGTAGCGGGTATGAGGTAAATGATATGTGATAGCTACATCAATGATATGTGAATGTGACTAAGTTGAACTGCTTTTGAATGCAAGTAATGTACTCGCTAAGCTTCACGCTTACTGTTGTTGTTTAACTCTATTTTACATGTAATGACCACGGCGGGGCTCCGGCACCTTAGGGATGGCTCATCGTTAAAGGAACTTCCACTGAATATTTACTTACACTTATTTTGATTATTTCAGTGATAGTATAAACATGTTCAGAAAGTTTTAGGTTATTGAAATTGTTGAGATGTAATTAAATATTTAAAAGTACTTGTGGTTTTGATATGGAAATGATTATGATTGGGATCTATTTAGTAAAAAAAATTTGGGGCGTTACAACAATAGATAGAAGTTTTGTTAAAGGTAATATCAAAGTCTTGAAGTTGATGTTGCATCCACAGGATTTGAGCACAACAGCTCCCTACGGCAACATACTTAGCTTCAACTATTGAATTAGCCACTGAATTCTATTTCTTGCTTGTCAAGATTACTAACTTTCCACCCAGCATCTGACATCCTCGAGTTGTACTCTTTCTGTCTAGCATAATATGTATCTTAAAAACTAATTAGTTCAAACCCAGTGTCTTTGGATACCAAAGACCTAGGTTTAGAGTCCCTTTAAGGTATCTAAGGATCCTCTTGACAGCTTGAAGGTGGGACTCTTTAGGATTAGCTTGATATCTTGCACAAACACATGTGAGAAACATGATATCAGGCCAACTTGCTGTCAAATAAAGTAATGAACCTATCATGCCTTTTGTAACATCCTCAAAATAATAAAATATGTATATTTTAGTTGTTATATGAGATTATAAAATTAGTAGTAATGTAAATAAAATAAATAAATTAGTTAATGATTGTGAATAAGGATTACGAAAATATCCCCGTTAGTTGAAACGGGTAAACGAGGGTCAAGTAGTAAGTTGAAAGGGGAACAAAATACCCTTTGTGGATATGTTTAAACCCAAAGTCGTTCTAAACATGTATACACCACACATACATGTTCAAACACATACACAGACACTTTCTTTGTTTACTCTCTTGAGTTCTTGAAGAAGCTTTTGAAGATTGATTGTGCAAGGTTTGGTTTCCAGCAAACAAGAGCTATTTCCACTTATAATCCCTTTTTCTTCATCTTCTCCGTCTTTCCAAGTAAGTATAAGTTCTCTATGTTCTTGAGTTCATGTGTGTGTTGAGGTCAAAATTAGGTTAAGAATAAATTAACACAAGAACTGAAACTTGATACCTCAATCAGTTCCTACAACTCTTATGGATGGATTGAAACACAAAACAGAGATTGAAATGGTTGTTTTGGTTGAATTCTTTGAAATTACTCAAATGGTTCAAAATGACTAAACTTGGTCTCAAATCTTCATTAGTTTGTTAAGAATGTTAAAGTGGATGTTTTTAGACTCATATGGATGCCCCCTATGATGGATAAACACCGGCAATCAATTAGAAACTCGTTTGAATTGGTTTGGGGTGAAAACAGTAAGAACAGGGGACTATCGTCCGACCTGTTCTGAAACAGGTCTGCTTGCGGGCGCAAGGGGTTGCCCTTGTAGCCGTAAGGGTGGCTTCGAATTGATGATTCGAAGGGTGCTTGCGGGCGTAAGAACTAGTCTTTGCGTCCGTAAGTGTGGCTTCGAATTGTTGGTCTGACTTAGTGGTCCGACTTATGCTTACGGGCGCAAGTAACCGCCCTTACGAGCGCAAGCATGAAGGCTTGCGGCCGCAAGGGGATGTTTTGCAGCAACAGTGAACAGTTTGTTTAACTTCTGTGTTGTAACGTTTGGAGAGTTTATGTGGCCTTGTAAGTTGACTTAAGGTGTCATTAGGAGATTCCTATTCGTGTTCTAGTAGTAATACCTCGTGTGTGTAAATGTTTAACGTAAGTAACGATGTTTTAGGTGAACCTGATGCACTAGACGAGCCGGAGCAGTATATCTGTTTATGTAAGCTCTACAAATGAGTACCGGCTTTCATAAGTCTCAATAAAGGGGGCTTTGATTGCTAACTGACTAACCTGATTAATTAAATACTATAGTAAGATACATGTTGTAGTTTCTGATTCAGAAATGCGTATGGATGAAGGTTTGAACCTTGCCATGTTATTTTAATATGATATGCCATGTTTAATACTTGTTGATTATAAGACGCGTGCATGCTATAGGATCTAGACTGGATCCGCCTTTTTGAACTTGTTGATATGCATGGTTATTGATTGATCCTGATTGGATCAGCTATGTGTGTGCGGACCTCAAGTTGCTAGTAGGTTAAGTTCAGCCGATGTGGCTAGATCCTAGGGGCTCGGGTCATAGTTCGGGATCAACGGGGACTCGAGGGTCCCATACCGAGTCTAGGTTCTGCAGGACCACCGTTCCTTGACGAGTTAGGGCTTTCGGCTAATTGCTGAGCCTACAGGAGCCTATGGCTTCATAAGGATGCTTGGTGGACTGTTATATGCTCCCCCACCAGCGCGGATGATTGTGTCTGATCCCCCGGTTTGGGTCGTTGAACGGGACTGGCTATCCTGCAAGATATGACTCTTACCGATCTTGTCAGGACTCCGCTATGTGATAGGATAGCATTGATTTCTTATTCCTGTATTATGTGGCTCACTTTGTTGGTACTTGTGATAAGCTTGTACTCACTAGCTATTTATAGCTAATGTTGCTTCATTGATCCTTTTTACAGGTAAAGATTAGGTGTCCTGGTGAGATGGGTTGCCTGCTGTTGGTTGTACATACTTTTTGGGAGGAACACTTATTGTATGCTATGTTGTTTGTTATGGTCGGTCGTTGTCTAAAGTAATACCAAACACGTTGTTTCAAAGTTTTGGATTGTAAATATATGATGTTAACTTTTGGTTTAAATTTCGCTGCTTATTATAGTAGTATCTTATTTTCAAATGGACCCACACGTATTTAAAAACTTGAATTTTTACCAAATTCATTGTTTTACGAAAGCGGTGTTACATCTCTATAAGTTGTCTGACATACAGACTTGCCATCTGAGTTATTACTAAGCTTGACAAAGGGTGACATGGGTGTTTTCATTGACGTATAATTCTCAAACCCATATTTCTTAATCAAGTCAAGAACATACTTGCTTTAATTAATAAAGATGCCATTAGACTTCTGCTGGATCTGTAGTCCTAAGAAGTAGGTTATCTCACCCATGATAGTCATCATGTACTCATTGGACATTATCTTGGAGAACCACTCACATACAACATTGTTGGTTGATCCAAAGATAATATCATTAACATATAGTTATACCAGGATGAGATGTCCCTTGCTCTTTCCAATGAACATAGTCTTATCTATACTAGCTCTAGTGAAATTCTTAGAGAGTAAGTATTAGGACAATATGACATACTAAGCTCTTGGAGGTTGTTTAAGACCATACAAAGCCTTGTTTAACTTATAAACATGGTGTGGATACTTTGAACTAACAAAGATAGGAGGTTGTTTCACGTAGACTTCCTCCTGAAGTGCTCCATTGAGGAATGCACTTTTCACATCCATCTAATAGACTTTGAAGTCTTTGTATGCTGCATAAGCTAGGAATAACCTAATGGCTTCTATTCTTGCTACAGGTGCAAAGGTCTCCTTATAATCTATACCTTCTTTCTGTCTATAGCCTTGTGCTACCAGCCTGACTTTATTCCTAACTATCACTCCATCCTTGTCCATCTTATTCCTATAGACCCACTTAGTGCCTATAACTGTTTTACCTTTGGGGGTAGGGACAAGTGTCCAGAATTCATTCCTTTGAAATTCAGTTAGCTCCTCTTGCATGGCTTTAATCCATATTTCATCCCTAGGAGCTTCTTCAGGCCTATTTGGCTCCATTTGAGATAAGAAGTTGAAGTAGGCAGCAAAGTTTGTTGTTGCTCTTGATCTAGTAGTCACCCTTTTTTCAATGTCACCTCTGACTTGATCAATGGGGATGATCTTTGTGGACTTGAAAAGTAGTAGAACATTAAAAATATACACTCAGTTACTGTTCTTTACATTTAGTCTAATTGTGTTTTACGTAACAATTTACGGTAACTACATTTATCTTATATGTATTAAAAAATACACTTAGTTAACTTACATTATGTTTCATATGTGAACTTATATATGAACATTAAAAATCCGATTAAAAAATCATTTAAAACATGTTAAATGTGGTGTCTAATTAAAGAGAATTTTTTGTTTTGTTTTTATGGTGTAATTTGTTTGAATTAATTCATTGTAATTTTAAAGATACTCTAATTAAAAAATCAGGGGAATCTATTTGTGTTAAAAATAAGGTATACTTCTCCAAAATATATTAAACTATACCCAAAATTTTATTGTGTGTATCCACCTAACAAAATTGTTTTTTGATGTATCAAACTTTTTAAAAAGTATTATTGTGTGTACTTTGTGACCTTTTGAGAAGGTTGTAGGTTAAACATTTATTTTTTATCTATTTTTTAATCCTATCATTATTATTATGATGTTAAGAACTCCTGGAGATGATAAGAACACCATAGATGAAGATAAATAGAACTTATGAACAATCGATAAACCTTAAAAAGATCCGAACTACAGATTTGTGATGAACAATCAAGAAACCTTTCAATACTCTTAACAAACGAAATGGCAGAGCAAGTTCATCTTCCTAAGTTTTGTTCAAACCCTTGTTACGATTCTTCATCTGATAGTATTCATCATCATCAACAAAAATTCTACCATTGCATTTAAGAATAGATTCGGTCGATTGTTCAAATATGGGTTTCGTACAGATCGGCACATTATGAACTTGCAAATCAAACTCAAACCCCTTGAATCTGCTACAATTGTTCTTCTTACGGTTTTTCAGATCTGGGTTTCGAATCAAATCTGCACATTATGAACTTGCGATTTGGGTTCCTTCAACAACTGCGAACCCTAAATCTGCTACAATCAATAGGGCAAATGTTTGAACAAGATCCGAGTATAAATTTGCTTTTACAGATGACAAATTAGGGCTAATTGACTTGAGCTTCATCTTGTTCTTGGATGGGTTCAAGGTTTTCGTGAAGATTAAAGAACAACTTTGTGTCAATTCAAGATCTGTGTGAAGATTAAGAAACAATTGTTCAAGATCTCGTTAATGGTAAATGAAGGATGAGAAAGATGATGGCAGATGAAGGATGAGGAAGATGATATATGGTAAATGAAGGAAGATGTTGATATATAGATGAGAAAGATGATGTTAATAATAATAATAATAATAATAATAATAATAATAATAATAATAATAGTCTAATCATAATTAACCTGATAGTTAATCAAAGTTAACCTATTATTGTAGGTTTTATACGCACATTAACAAGTTTTTACAAGTTTGATACATTAAAAAACAAATTTGAAAGGTGAATACATACAATAACTTTTCTGGTATAATTTAATACATTTTGTGGTACTTTACCCTATATAATATCGTCAAAATTATATATTCTCACATTTACCAGAGAAATGAATTGTGCTTTTTTGTTTTTTTTTTCCTATCAACCTTCCTCCTTAAAGTATGGATTGTAGTAAGATTTGGGCATCTCATGTTTCAAGTCACATTAATATTGTATCATCATAACCTACTTTATGCTTTAAAAATGCTTAAACCCTCTTACTACCCGCTTCGCACACTTCAAAGATTTTTTATTTAAAAAAAATACTCCTTCTCCTCTATACTATTTACTCTCTCATCTTTTCTCTCTTTCTTTCTCAACTGTCTTCTCTCTCTTCGGCATTTAAATGCCGATTCCTTATTATTTTTTTCGGTACCGCCCTAAGAGGGTGGTGTGCTCCTCGGTACCGTATCTTTGCCGTGACTACACCCGAAGTTCTTATCTATATATTTAAGTGTTTGTAAGTATAAAAACACTTATTATATGTATTCTAGCTGCACATATTATTTTTTTATGTATTAATGCTATACTTATATATAAGTTTTTAAGATACCTTTTCATTCGTACCATTATACTCATAGTTAACAAGTTTTACTTGTTCAGATACATCCATAACTCATTTGCAGCAAACCCTTCTCCTTGTTCCCGCTTGGCGTTGCCCAAACATGCTTCCCGGCTTCGGCAAATCCAAAGTTATATCATCCACATTTCATTTTATATAGAGAATTCCTTTTTTTTATTGTTATTTTGTGCGTGGTTTTCAATAGTTGTTTTCAGAATTGCTTGTGTGTCAAAACGGTTAACTTAGGAATTCTTGCTTGTATCAATAGATAGTTCTTTAACTCAACGCACTTTGTGTGATTTGACTTCAAATGTCAAAATTAGATGGAGTAGTTCTTGCCATGCGTCATAGGAAAGAAATAGCGGGAATCATCACTTATTGCTGGATTGATATATGAAATTATTTGATAATTACCATTCTCTCCGACTTTTATAGTGTAAGTGTTATCTTAAGAGTCACCATTTCCCATACTAGATATGAATGCAAAAAAGGGAGAGAAGGGGGGTAGATCGATTTGGATTTTGAATTTTGATAATCTAGGGTCAGGATATTCATATTTGTTAAATTACCTACCTAACTGGTTATTTGATTCTTCAAGTTCCAATTTTTAGAAGGTAAATCCAAACAGCCCCTAAATATTACTGAAATAGCATTGAGCGAATATTGGGCTATGAGCCTCTAGTTCTTGAGCAGAGGGAGTTTACCTTACATGAAATGGAATTTGAGATTTTGGGTTACTCGCTTTTTAGCAAAACCAAAAAGAAAATAAAAGAACCAGCTATCTTCGACCAAGTTTCATGATGACTTTTCAAGTTTAGATTAAAAGATTGTTAAGAACTTAAATTAACGCAGCTCGATAGAAGAGTTTTTTGTTATATGCAAGTAGTGCCAATCACAAGAAGACAATAACATTGCTTTGTTCTTACTATGTATGTCAAGCATGTTGATTTGTATTCCTAGAATACATAGTTATTGTTTTCTATGGATAAAACCGTATACTTTCTCATTTAGTCATTTGTAACACACTAACACCTAAAGGCTAAAACTATCAATTTCGCGAAATTTGATACTTTATTACGAGGGATTATATATGTAAATCTCCTCGGCCCTTGGGAATCATCAGGTGTTTTGAAAATGTAGCAATTTTGACCGTTAATGATTAATTGCTTATGAACTTTTATGTAGAAATTTACCTAATGTAGCTAGAGCGACTTACTTTATATTATGTTGGGCAATATGTTTTTGTGGTAGAATCAATCATATATGTACATGGGTATCGTGTGAGATGCTAAAGATATATATTTGTTAAAAAATTTAATTAGAACTAATATGGAATGCAGATCAGTGAGTATATACGTGTTGTACATTAAATATTTACTCCGAAAACGAATTGGATTACTTGTTGGGATTCACTTCCTTCTGTCATGTGTACTTTGGTTAGAATGTTGTCTCACTTTCTTGTATTTTCATATCAAAGTGTGCTAGCACATAAAACTTATGATCAAATTTATTATGTAAATAAATGCTTAATCTATCTAATAAACCTTTTAAACTAACAGGCAATAGACATGTAGAATACTTGCTAACTTCCCAATTAGGAGGACGTAGTGATGCGTGTGATCTTCAAGCGATCGTTCCATCACTTAGTGATGCCATTGCAGACCACGTGCTGATCAACTCATGCTCCTCAACATGACCATCATCATGATGATTAATTTTTTATTACTTTTTTGTCTAAAGAGTACGCAGGTCCTAGGTTTCAGTGTGATGGTATGATTGAGTAGGGGTTCAGTGTAATGCTTAAGTGATGGGAAAAAAAAAGTTGATGTCACACTGGGTGATGGAGTGATCAAGTGATCCCATAGTCACAGGGATCGCTAGTAGGGGGGCGAACTGCGTTCTAAACGTTTTGTACAGAATCGTGGAACGTTTGCATTCCAAACACTTGCGGGATCGCTCTTTGGTACGTAATTTCATCGTTCCACGGATGGGTTTGGATCGATACCAAAATCGCAATTCAAACGTTCAGTTTACGAAGAAATCGTGATTCAGAAGCTTTGGAACGCCGAATTTGAGAAGAGCTGGAAACAAATTGTAAGAATAGAAATCTTTATGGCGTTCCGTTTCCAGTGATGACGCTTCTTGCACTAGATACATGTTTCTCGAGAGTTTCGAGGTTTCTTGGTACAAACCTCACATTACATTCTCTTTCTGTTCTTTCTTGGTACTTGTTTTACTGATTCTTTTTGATGCAATGGATCTTTAGTTTTTTACTCATTTGATGATTATTAACAACTATACTATATGAATACACTATTGGATCTGATTTTTAATGTTTTTTGATCTTCGATCTAGGGATGCCTATTATATATGCGACTAATCTTGTTTAGATTTATTTATATATTACACTATTGTGCCAAGGATTCCATTGATTACGGTCTTGTTACGCAATTGCAAGTTAACAATTGTTTTGTATTTCGTTGCTAATTGAAGATCTGATAGGAAAAATCGTCGCTGAGGTAATTATATTGTTGCTAAGCAATTTAAAATACTTGATCACAGGCTCCAACATGTGATTGAGGAATTGGAAATGTCAACTGTCAATTTTGCATGTTTGGAATTTTGGTTGATTTTGACTAATTAAAATTGGTGAAACTGGTATATTCAATTTTAATTAATTGCAGCCTTTTCTTGGTGTACAACGATAAAGATAACTTTTGCTTTTATTGGCTTCACTTGGTTTAAGACAATTTATATAAGTGCACCCGTTACCCTTAATTATTTTGGAAATGTTATATCACTTCTAGTGTATGCTTGCAATATAATTCAGGTCCTTAATGTATTGTAAGTGGTTTGTTTTGTTTTGTTTTGTTTTTTTCTGAAGTTCGTCGTTCATGGATGTGCATCCACCGTCCGCATTTTATATTGGGCTATCTTTTCCAAATGATAAATCGAAAACTTGATAGGCTTTTTGAAAACTCAGGCCCACATGCCCAATCAAAAACAAAAAGGGGGGAGATTGGAACTGGGTTGAAAACTTGACGAGGCAATTGAAAACTCTTACCAATTAAAAAGTTGGACTCATGGATTGAAAACCCAGTTACAACCTTGCCGTAACAATGCTTTTGGGAGGGAGATTGGGACTGGGCCCAATTAAATCGAGTCTGGGCTGGGCCAACTACAAACACACGAAATATGATTTGTTTATTGTTATTTTTTGGTTACATTGAAGTTTTATCAACATAAAGCATTCGAGTTATTGTTTCAGTTAATATTATGCTTCTAGCGGGTTAATTCATGA
>JAUEJL010120891.1:0-11873 GCA_032274825.1 Drosophyllum lusitanicum | reverse complement strand
TCAGTGTGTTACAATATATATATATATATATATATATATATATATATATATATATATATATACACACACATATATAAGTAAAATGTTATATAGTGGTTAAAACCATGAATACATAAACTAGAAGGGGGAAACATGTCAATTAACCATATTACTACATATAAAAGACAATTTGGTCAAAGCTTAGTCAATGTTAGCGGGGTGTGTGTGCTTCTTCCTCTAGAACCATCGAGAGCTTTAGGGAAAGCCAAGAAGAGCTTTCATTTTAAAGAAATTAGGGAGAATTGATGCTAACTTAACTAATTCAAGTAAGAAGGTATGTCTTTTTTACCCATTTGACACTAGTAGTTAAGAATTTCTTCCAATTGTGTGATAATAGTAGTCTTAGTAAGTTAAAATCATTATGTTGGTGGTTTATTTGAGTTTTGTGACTGAAATTGATAGTGACTAGTGTTTAATTTCATGAATTTATGATTGTTCTTGTGAAATCTAGTAAATGGGTCAAGTGTTGGTGTGTTCTTGGGTCTTTGATCAAAAGGAAGATCATTTGTAGCCAATTTAATTTTGTTTTAGTGTTTCTTATGGTTATTAAGCTAAAAACAAGTGCTGGAAACACTTGGTTAGATTGTGGTATTTTGTTTGGTCGAAATTGAAACTGTCCATGGCGAACAGCTTGCTATCAATATGGTATACACTCCACTTAGGAGGAGGTCTAAGTTGTTGAGATGTTGGTACATGATAATTTGTTGTGATATGACACTCCTTGTAGGAGTGGGTTATGATCTTGTATTAACTCATGTGATTTTGAATTGATAAATTGTGTTTACACTTAGAGTGTGATAAGGGCATTGAGATGCCAAATGTGATATTGTTTATTGAGCAGTTATGCTCAAGAGCTATGAGTTATGTGACATCTATTTGTTTATTGTTGAGCTTAAGTACTTGAGTTACTTGTCCTTGATGGCATGTGCTTTATGTGACCATTGTGGTTTGAGTTATAGTCCATACTAGTGTGGTTTAATTGTACATCCAATTGTGTTTTGGCCACTATGGGCGTGTGTGTGTGGTTCAAGAGGTTGCGGCTAACCAAACCAATGGATATGCGTGTGGTATCATTGAGGGATGTTGCAATTGGTGGAGAGGGATGATAGTACCCATTATGACAATGTGGTTCAAGAGGCTGACGAGCAAACCGAACTAGTGAATACACGAGTGGACTTGAGGAACAGGTCATTCACTCCTCAGAATTGTTGTATGGTGGAATGCTTCATGCTCCCCCACCTTGACGGGGAGATGTGGTTATCCCCCATGTGAGCACATGTTGACCGTAGCTAGCTACCATGTGGAGATGCTATTGCTCAATGGACATACTCACATCCTTATGTGTTATATGTGTACTTTTACTGATTGTATTTATTGCCAAACTCGTGTTTTTTGAAAAATGATGACCTGGTTTTGAAAGATAGTTATTTTTGGTTGTACTCACTAGCTATGTTTTATAGCTAACATGGTGTATTAACGTTTTGTATCCGCAGGTAGATTAGTGACTTTGTGAGGTGGGAGATGCCTTGGGCATGGCTCTTGTTTTAGCTTCTGGTAATCTTGGATTCCTATTTGTTTGATTAATGGTCGTGAGATTGACTATAGTAACACCTAAAGTTTTCAGGTCTTATACGATGATGGAATTTATTGTTAAACTAGGTATTATATTTTGTAGAAATACTGTGAATGAATTATAATGCTTCCGCTTTTAGTTAAAGAGTTTTATATAATCAGGGTGTTACAATCCCCCCTTATCGATTTAAGTTATGAGTAGATTTCATAAGGCTATTACATTTCAACTTAATAATCACAAGTGTTCATCACCAAAGATATATAAATAACATTATGGATCACAAAAGTTTTATCTTTATCAAATGACATTCTTACAACTAAATTAATTAATAAACTTTATTGGCCTCAAATTTATTTCAATACTTATAATTCTCCTTTTAGGTTAATAATTTTAACCCAAGCATGTTTTACTTTTCTTAAAAGATAAATCTAGTCAATGGTTATATTGAAATCAAACTTACTATTTAACCCTCTAATACTTTCTTAACACTTAGTAACGATCAACATACCATTATCTTGTGAAATTCAAATATTTAGCTAGACCTCAAATTGAGATGTTACAAATAATAAATAATTAAAGGTGAATTTGAAATTTAAAGCTTAGTGATCAAGTTATATCTTATTTATTATGGATAGAGTATATATATCCTTAATTAGATAATAATCTAATTAGTATATATAAGATTAATCCACATAGATAAAGGTTAAAAAGAATTAGTTAAAAACTCTTCTCCCTCTCTCTTGTATTTGGCCGAACACCCTCAAGGGATTCTAGGTTTCAATTGTCGAGTTTAAACATACAAGTCAAGTTCGTGATTTGTTCATGTTGGTTGTTTCCGGCTAGAAGGATCTCGGTTGACATAATTTCGGGTGGACTAAAGCTTAAGCTTTTGAGGTAAAATTTCAAACTTTCATGTGTATTTTGTTTAATTAAATCTTTGAGGTTAATAACGATCATAGCTTTTCGAGTTTTAAATGTTAAATATTTATTTAGCTTAAAATCTGTTTCCGCCGTGTTTTAAAAATAACATTTTGATTTTTATAAAGTTTCATCAAATAAGATTGTGTTTTGTGATTCATGTGATTGTTTTGACGGCTAAAACTCAACAGTAGTGTCAGAGCTTTGGCTCATTAATCTCAAAATTTTAATTTTGACCCGATCTATGTTTGAAGTTTAGTTCTTTATTGTTCTTCTTCTTTTATTGATGATCAAAAATCACATCTCTACATATCATGATATCATGTTTCTGCCATCACGTTTGTCCGCCCCCTCACATCGATGCTTCCACTGCTGGTCCGAGTGTTGACATCGTACGTCTCCATATTTTAAATTCTCATTTATTTCATGTTTTATACTTACTTAATACCTTTTATTAATGTTTAATATAATATTTATTATTTTTAAAACAAACCCCTGTATTATACGGATATTTAATGTAGTTTATATAATATATCTTTACATATAAGTTATAAAACAATGTAAATTAAGAAAAAAACAAAGAAGTATAATTCTGTCATCTTACTTTATTGAAATAAAATTTATCTTACATGTATACGAACCAAACAAACTATGGAATTGTATTCTAATTGTAATTTCTGTCAACCAAACAGTTTTCAGATTCTAATTCCAGTTTCAATTCCTGACAAATACCATTTATTTGACAGATTTCAATTCTTTCAGAAATATTTTACGAACAAAACATCACCTTAATCTTCCAAATGTAATCAAATATAAGCTAAAATGTGTGAAAAACTAGATTAAGGTGTAAAAAAGGGGGGTTTAGATCATTGCACTCCAAAATATGTGTGAGTGTATGATCTTTGATATAAAATGTATGTGAAAGAAATGACAACATCCAACAATTTTTTTTATTTTCTATTATTTTATCCACCTATTTAATCAATAGTAACATATGTAATACACTAATTTTATTAAATCATTTTAGCATTTAATTTTAACATTTTTATTGATTATAAAGATAAAGAAACTATAATAATATATAACTTTCTAAAAGAATATTACTACACCTTGACTTTTATAAGAATATTAGACCTTGACTTTTGGAAATAGCTTTTCCTTCAACGACCAACAATAGCTCTCCGAGGTTGGGTCCTTTTGATGTGCTGATGTCATTGGTTAACGAAGGGGCTGATGTCATTATAAGAGGATTAATTTAAACATTAATTTTCTAATTATTTTGATTTGAAATCTAGATAATTAGTTTAAAGTATTTAGAGGTTATCTTTTCATAAATCAATTATTTATGTTTTTGAGACTACTAAATGCAGTTTTAATAATCTACTTTTGAGTTGATTTTTCAAACGGATTATTTGATTATTTTGATTTTAATCTTTAAAAATCAATTAATTTATTTTACTAAAAACTAATTATCTGATTATTGCGATATGAAGCAGCATAATCAAATCTAAACACTATTATTTAGTAGCACGTTCTGTTACACCTAATTATCTAACTCTGATTATTAACATAATCTATTTTCAAACTGTAATCACAAACAACATCTAAATATCCTTTATTAATTTACCAAACGAAAATTGTATGTCAAACCAACAAGGAATTTTTTACGGAATAAAATTGATATTTTTCTATTTTTGAATTTAATTAAAGATTTATTTCGTCTCTTAATTTTATTAAAATTATCTCTGAGTTACCATTCTTAATCGTAATTACTAGACTGTAGTTACTAAATAGTTTTAACTAATTATTTTAATCGTTACACAACACTTGTCTTTTATAATGGAGGTTAAAAGTTACGGTCCAATAAAGATTATACTATATTATAAAGCATTTACATATTTTTGTTTATAATTTTAAACTTTAAGTGTTTTAAAGTTATCAAACTACCCTTCACCTCTCTCCATATCTAATGTAATCATTTCCTTTTCAACAATATAAAATTACTATAAAAGAAAACTCAATATTTCCCGTAACAGTAGTGTAACAAATTAATTTTTCGAAAGTCAATATTTTCACTCATATGTAGATACGTAAATAACAAAGTTAAAGCTATATTTTTCATAATCTTATGTGTGAAAGTGATGAAGAATAAGAGAATTTTAAAAATAAATATATTATATTCTCTCTCGCTTTCAAACTTGTTGAATGTTTCAAGATTTCATACTATTTTTTAAATATACATATTTTACGGATGAGATGTTTTAGATTATTTGAGTGATAATTATCGTAAGATTTATAAACATTCGTAAGTTTTATAAGAAAAGAGCAACAACAATTAATGATGATAACTTCATGGGGTTTGTAAAAAACACACCATAATGTTTGAATAAACAATATTAAGCGGAAACTACTAAATAAATTACTGATCCATGTGAAATTTGTTGACCAACAATAATTTAGAAAAAAAAAACTCACACCCTTTATTTTTTCAAAGCAAACATACTATTGAGAAAAAATATATTTGTCGTCATCGCATTGCCCGGATACTATGCTAATAACTATATATAGGAAAACGACATGATAGACCACTTTTGTTACTATTTTAAATAATTAATTTAGAAGATTAATTACTAAAACATTAAATAAAAAATGACAGTAATTAATTTAGAAAAAAGAGGGAAAATTCACAGAATAGTAAATAAGTTTGAAAAATGTTCGATCAAGGTCACTCACCAATCCATGAATGAACTTGGTGGAACACTTTTAAAACTTGTTGCTGTAATGTTAAACTAGTTTATAGCCCCGTACACACACAAGTATTAGTCTATTAGAAAAGTAAACTTGAAATGCATTAAAATCAAATAGAAAAATGTAAGTGTTGTACATATACAAAAAATTCCAAATACATACATAAGAAACCAAATTAAATTTTTTCTGAAGTACTTTATACACAAGTAACTTGAAAAATAAATAATTGAATATAAAACACGTTTCAAGTATATAGATAATGACCAAACTATTAAAATTGATACATAAAAAATAAAAAGTAGACATATAAATTGTTTAAAATATATATAAAACAACAAAAACACATTAGAGCTTAAGCATGCTCATATCACAAATCATGACATCTCATGGATCAGTCAATAGGCGTCTAGAAATAAGAAAAAGAAGTGAATCTACTCAAGACACAAATTCTAATCAAGCAAAAGCAACAACATTCTAATAAACAATCATTCTACTTAGTCAACCCGATCATTGGGAAAGAATAAAATGATAGTCAATATAAACTATCAAATATAAAGAACAACTAAAATTTTTCGATATTTATAGAAAATAAAAATCCAAGTTCGCATAATTAATAACGTAATGACGATTTAAGCGCATAGGTTTAAGAGAAAGAAAATATACATACAGATTTGTACAAACGAGCATTACATGATTAAACCTGAAACACAACATAATCCAATAGAAAATCGTTTGATAATTTAATGAATCAAATTAGTTGATAAATAGGCTCGTCTCCATACTTAAATCTGCTACTAATAACCAAATGTCTTACTTTTTGAATGAGCTCCATTACATTTCCACTTCTAAAGCCGAATTTTCCTACACCTTGGAAGTAAAGAAAAAAATAATAACTCACGTGTTAAATATTAAAAAATCAAGAATGATGTTCTGTCTTGTGTATAAAAAATTAACATTTCTATTTTAGTGTTATCTTTAATTAGCTAACTATCTACATTAATAAAATAATTTCAGGACCATCAAAAATAACAATCTTTACATCTCTGAATTTAGATTTTTAAATATATAATATATCATCTTTTAATGATAGATTTTATTTTAAAGTATATTTTATAAAAGATTTCATACGTACATTTTTCTAATAAGATTGAAAACCCACTCAGCTAGACAAAAATTTACTTATCCACTACTATTAATAGATAACAAAAAATTAAGAATATACTAACTTTAAAAAAATATTATATTACAATAAAATTTATACCACGGTCGCGAATATATTATTTTTCTCTAAACAAAATATATCACAAGTTAATAAACATAATTTATAAACAACCTATAATTAATTACATTAATATACAATTTTTATAAAACCCCTTCACATTTTCTTAAAAGTCCCTCACATGTTTTATAAAACCCCTCACAATTTTTCATTCAACCTCTCTCAATTGATTTAAAATTGAATTCAATTTAGAGGATCCGTATTTAATAACATTTTTCTAAAATTGTTTTGTAAAATTAGATGTTTTAATTGTTGATAGAAATTGATTTAATAGGTATAAATTAGATCTTTCTATCTTTTATATATAGTTATAGATAAAAAGAACATAAAAAACAATGACTGTAATGTGTTCACACATCTTTTAATTTTCTTGAAACTTCTTGGAAAGTAAATTTATAGTACTAATTTATGACTATTTACTTTGACCATATGTCATCAGAAAGCAGATCATAAGTAACAAGAAACAACTTGGATGGTGAGATTGAATCATGTAAAACGTTTTTAAACTGTCTGAAATTAATCAATTAAAATCATGAATATATATATAAACCAATCACTTTTATGTTATTCCAAGTATTGACATGGAGAAAGATTTGAGGAAAGGTTCATGGTCTGCTGAAGAAGATCAGAAGCTGATTTCTTATATCAACAGATATGGCATTTGGAACTGGTCTCAAATGCCCAAATTCGCCGGTAAATACAACAAAACTATACGTCTTTTTGTGTGTAACTCACTCTAAGAGTCCTCTATCGACTGGTCTCACGGTCAATATCAAAGCGGTAAATCGTGACTCGTAACTAAATTAGAGCATATGTCAGTGCTTAATACTTTAATCCTTCGACCTCTATTATAGATTTCATGTTTGCAAGTACCATTACTGGGACAAGAAAACCATAAGATAGGATTAATATCTTTTAGACATCACATGAATATTGACATAAAAGAATGTTTGATCGTTTTTCTTTTGTTTATAGGTTTGTCGAGAAGTGGGAAGAGTTGCAGACTCAGATGGATGAACTATTTGAAGCCTAACGTAAAGAAAGGCAAATTTTCTAAGGAAGAAGATGAAATCATACTCCATTCTCACTCACTTCTCGGCAATAGGTATCCATTATTACTTCTATTGGTTTAATAAATTAATATTAAGAACATAACTGGCAAAAAAATGAACTTGTATCATATATATATATATATATCATGTACTATTACTCTATTAGTGATCGATAATTTTTGTAACATGTTACTAAATTTGACAAGAAAAAAGTTAGAATATCATGTAATATTAAACTCTTTATTTTAGATAAATGATATTAGAGTTTAGTATAGATGACCCGATCCAATTGTTTATATAGATCAGCTATGGTGAGCTAGGATTTCTCATTAAGGTCTTATATTACACAGATGAACACCTAATGAGAAACGCTTACAGACCATGCCCCATCAATGCAATTGGCCTAGTCCTTTTATACTAAACCTCAATATCATTTATCTAATACTTTATACAATAGGTGGTCTACTATTGCATCGAAACTTCCGGGAAGGACCGATAACGACGTAAAAAACTATTGGCATGCCCATTTGAAGAAACGTGCAAGCGAACGAAACTTAGTTTTTGAAAAAACTAAGCAAAATGATACCAATTCATCTGCACCAACATTTGAAGCTGAAAGCGTGGAGCAAATTCAAGATTCTGCTGATCGTATGAATGATAATTTCGAATTTGAATTAAGTCACGAGGACGAAAGCTCTTCATCTCACCGCATTACTACTTTTGAGGATCGCCAAGATGAGTTTAGAACTTGTTCAATAGGAACAACTGACGATCTTCAATGTTTTTGGGATCAACTTTGCCCGGTCGAGAACTTGGAACTTAGAAACAATCATGTGGGTGTGTTTTCTTATGATATTTTACACGATTCATACAATGATGGAATAAGTTCAAACGACTTCTACAACAATAGTATACTACCTGACCCTTAATTAGTAATCTTCAAGCAATCTCAAGATGATCGAAGTATTGTAGTGGCACCAAAAAGTTGATGGTAAGTCAACTGAAGATTACTAATTAAGGATGAAGTGTTCATGAGATACTTCGAATTTGTACCTAAGAATTATGAGATAATAAAAAAGATTATTAATTAATAAATAAATAAATAAATGTAATAAAATAACAACGTATTTTTGATAATGCTATAAAGTTATTATAATTTTCTTAATTGTCATACGTTAATATGTATAGTTTGTGACCAAACACATGTACATAGAGTAAAACACACTCAGCTAGAGCCACCACCACAAGAAAAGAGGTCAATAACGGCGATGCATGTCGACACTAAAACCCTCATAAGTTACCGCAAAAGGTATTAGTGGCGACGCACTATTAATTCGTCGCTATTGCCTCCATGTCGCCGCTATTGCCCTATGTTACGGCAAAAACTATCATTGCAATTGTCCAATACCCAAACCCGACTTCCTGCAATATTGCTTCCCATGTTCCCACCACGCACCACTCCGACTGTGCTATCTACCTAGCTAACTTGTTTTTTTATCTCCAACTATTTTTATTTTTCGATTCAGGTTTTAGATCTACGTTTTATGGGTTTGATTATGGATGTGTTTGTTTAGACTTAGGTTAGTGTTTGTTTTCTAATGTGTACATGTCAATGTGTGCGTTTAGGTGCCCGTATTTATATTTTTGTTCCTTCCATTTGTTTAATTGAACTAGATTTTATTAGCCCGTGCGTTACGACGGGATTTAACTTTTCGTTATTATTATGTGTAACAATTTTTTACTCGTATAAATCGTTATAGATTAATATTTATATTTAGTTCGTGATAAAGTTTAAGAAATTATATTTTTATCATAAAGATAAAGTTTACATATAGATTCTTCTCACTACTACAAAAAACACATTCAGACCCGGTTTTTTAGGGCCTTTAGACCGGGTTTCGAAGGGGGTCTAAAGAGGGGGAGTCTGGAAGTCCGGAGATTCAAGCCCGGTTAAATAACTGGGTCTAAAGCTCATTTTCAAACCCGGTTTTTATATAAAAAACCGAGTCTGTTGGTTCTGTTTTAAGGTTTAAAGGCTCCCTTTTAAGCATGTTATAAGCCTTTAAGCCCGGCTAAAAAACCGGGTCTGAATTTATTAAATTTTTGTAAAAATATTTTTGTTTTTTGGTTTTTTCTGCTTTTGTTTACCAATAATATTCAATCTAAGTAACATGATAATGATAATAAACAACTATTTTGTCATAAATAAAAAACAATCAAGTCAAATAGGTAAACCGACCATGTATAATAACAATTCCCATTAGTGAAATTCAAGCAATTCGGCGGACTGTTCAATGTACCAATATATGTTTAATATGATACTAGATTTATGGACACGTGCGCGCCCGGGTTTTATAAAATGAAATGTTACTCTATAATTTCTTAAATAAAAGAATAATAAAATATTTAATTAAAGTATTTGGTGCCATACATCCAATAAAAATTAATTAGTTTTATATAAGAAAGAAAATAACATACAAATACAAACGATTAAAAATAAAAATAATTAAAATTTTATCAGATACGTTGTAGAACTTCTTTGTACACTACATTGGTTGTTTTGTCTGTTGGATTGTCATTGCCATCACAAATAAGAACTTTTAATCTGCTCCTACTTTTAACACGTGACAGAGCAACATATAATTGTCTATGAGTAAAAACAGGTCGTCTGATAAATAATCCGACAGTAGACAAAGACTGACCCCGACTCTTGTTAATAGTTATTGCAAAACAAACCATGATGAGAAATTGTCTTCTTTGGAATTTTACTAGAATTTTAGAATCTGACGGGATCATCTTCATTCTAGGAATATATTCTGTGACACCAACATTCTTACATGAAATGATTTTGACTTCAATAACATGTGAACCAAGACTCTTGATATATATATTCTTTATAGAACCAACTAATGTTAGAAAAGAAAGTATGATATCAACAAATAATAGGTGTGTTGACTACACTCCCTTAATTGATATCAACAAACAAATTCAATAACTGTTCTGCAAAGAAAGTATGTTCATGTATCTTTGACATTACTTATGAAAACAAAAATGAACTGTGTAAGAATTATACACATGAAAATTACAATCGGGACTTCGCCTTGACACAACCAAACTCTACGTAGCATACTTGTGTTTCATGTATTACAATCAACAAACATAAATAAAGACATTGAGAGAATAAAACGTGACAATATTGAGCCCATAACTATTCTTATTCAAACAAAACCGTTCACATGAGAACAAATATATACAAAACACAAGTTAATAAATTTTAATTAAATCAAAACAGTTTGAGGCCTAAAGCATCAAACAACAAACAGAATCAAACAATAGGTGTGTTGACTTCAATTTCCTAATTAAGATCAAATAACAAACAGAAGACTAATATATCAGTTGAATCAACGGAAAAGAGTTTTATATTTTCAAACAACCAATAAGGTGAAATTGCAATATGTGCATAATTAATAGGTGTGTTGACTACATTCCCCTAATTGATATCAACAAATAAATTTAATAAAAGTTATACAAAGAAAACATGTTCATGTATATATGACATTACTTATGAAAACAGAATTGAAATATGTGAGCAGTAAACACATGAAAATTACAAATGGGAACAAAGATATACAAAACACAAGTTAATAAATTTTAATTATATCAAAAAAGTTTGAGGCATAAAGAATTGCATTTAAAGTTTTCTTTCTAATGGTTGCTCCTGTAGCCCTGTTTTCTTAGTAATTATTTTAAACAAATCATATTAAAATATGCCCAGACATTCGGAAGTTGTTCCAAAAAATTTCAAAGGTATTCAACAACTAATTTTTGTCCCACTGATTTTACCTGTTGTGACCCAAACCCATTAGGAATGGGTTTTGGTTTGGTGAAATTCCATGACGGCATGACCTATTTCATATTAAATTTTTGACAAATAGGCGGATACATGCTCATACACGTCAGATTTAGTGAGTTATGCCAGGGTCACATGATTGACAATTTACCGAATTAAAATGGTTATTAATTATAATATTTCAAGTCACATAACAATTTGATTATTGCAAACTAATAAATTAACTTGAGACGGTGAATGTACCTTATGCAATAGTCAATGAACACACGAGCTACTGGATATACTAATATAATATGATGTAATTTGTTTTTGTGGACATAGAATTAGTTATGAAAATAAATTTGTGGACAAAGCTATTGGACATAGCAGTAATATAATCAAAAACCAAAATTTGACCTTCTAGTTACAATGAAC
>JAUEJL010120880.1:0-11874 GCA_032274825.1 Drosophyllum lusitanicum | reverse complement strand
ACTTTCACAGTACACTAAGTTTGTACTCAAGTGTGTATCTTTTGGTTACAACTTGGTTTTGTAGTAAAATGCTTCCGTGTATGTTTTCAAACTAGGTGTGTGCTTTTATAAACAGATTTTACTAATCTTATCGTTTTATGAAATTGGGGCGTTACACATACTCCACAAACAAAGCCTCGTTTAGGTGGTTTCGTGAGTGGACTTGTATTGCACTCGTACCATAAGGTACCCTCATACATAGAGTATATTAATTGTTGTGTGCAAATATCATTTTATGTATTTGAGATTTACTAAGATATGAGTTAAGCTCTGAACACAAGCTATGAGGTGTAGAGTTTACGCTCATAATGTGAATCCATACATGATGAGATGATGGGTCAAGATACTATGCCCTTAGTAGGGTTAAGGATAGCCTGTAAAAAACAAGTTACCGACACTTTTTTAATCATTTTACCAAACTTTTTCCCATTAAAATGAAAAGGGTCACATTTCCCCACCAATGACCAATCAACTTAAACTACCTTTGTTAGTGCCTATATAATTCAAATTTTTAGTGTTGTAGAAATATACAGACATAAAATGATTCTTTGTGTTTTTTCTCATATTTTTTATGTCAAAATTGCAAGTGATTTACGTGGGTATCCCAAAATCAAGTATGTGATACCTAGACAAGGTTAAAAACGAGTCGTAACTTTTGAAAAATGTTTTTCATATGTGATTTATAAGAACTATTCGGTATTGATTCTTACAGTTGATTCTATGCCCTATTTGTCAATCCCCTCCCATTAACACTAATGGGCTTAAAGACTTTAGGGGCACGAATAATGATTTTGAAAGAGCCAAAACATATAAGAACCTTTCACTGATGTAGCCTAAAGATTTCAAGATTTTCAAGTTGTTTATCGGGCTGTTCAGGTTTGAAAATTTTCTAACCTTGTGCCAAACCAAATCGGTTTTGAATTATACTTGTAAAACAATATAAAATTCAAATATTAAAATCCGGTTAAAGCCAAATTTAGCTATTCGAGTAGGCCTATTCCAATTTTAAAAGTTTAAACCAAATTTGGTTGGAATTTTTTTAATGAATCTAATATTTTGAATTTCTTATTAGGGTTTATACATTGAAGGATTGTAAGTTTGAGGGGTTTAAACTAGAAGTCTAAAACCAACTGGTTATGAGTGAATTAACCCATGACCGTTATTATAAAGTTACACTCATATGATGAAAGACAATATTCAACACGCCCATTATGTGTGACGTGTTTGCGCTTAACAAGTGAATACTTATGAGGTATGCGGAGTGTGTGTAACCGTTTGGCTAACCATGGATGAGTCTGATACCATGTAAATTTGTAGGGTCTAGACTCAAAACCAATTAAATATGAGTGAAGTAACCCAGGGCAGTTATACAAAGTTACACTCGTACGTTGTTGGACAATATTCAACAAGGACGAGTGGGGAAAAGATTTCCTAGATTTTTCATAAAACAACATTTTTAATTGACAGACAAGAAGCCAAAAAGAATAGAGTGTAGAATTTTATGGGTTTTGACTTTGATGTTTAAGGAAATGAAATAGAGTTGTTCGGATATCAGGTGAATTCGGTATTTCAGATTTCGAAGTTTGTGAGGGAGGGGATGCGGATGTCACGATAGTTATTAGTCATAAGATCATAAACATAAAACATCAATATATGAGTGTGTGAGAGTAAGAAACGCGTGTTTATCAGATTATAAACTTTTCTATTGATTTAAAATTCATTTAATACAAATATAAACTTTCAAATAAGGTCAATTAACTTTTTATTTTTACAAATGGCATTCAGTTTTTTTAATCTGGCTATTAAAAGATTAAATACAAGGCAAAAGTAACAATAAAATCGGAATGTGTTGGTCTACTTATATTCCACCACGAAGCAACGCATCTATGCGTTCCGGTGATATATAAATTCGCAGAAGACACGCTTTTGACTTGATTTGGAACCCTACCTCCATCTAGTTTACTTTCACTCGATCTATATCACGATTTGGTGCAATCGCCGATTCGATCCAATATGGATGAAGAGTATGATGTCGTTGTCCTCGGAACTGGCCTCAAGGAATGCATCCTCAGCGGTCTTCTCTCCGTCGATGGTCTCAAGGTACCATTTCTGCTTTTTCTCACTTAAATCGGACCCTTGCTAACTTTTTTCTTGCTGATTTGTAGTTACGACTCTTGCATACTTAATCCTACTTCTTTTATATGAAGGATTTTACTTGCTTCGTTGTTTTGTGTCAACATTCGGCCCCGTTTTTTTGTCCGGATGATCAGATCTGAGATGATCACTAGGGGCACGATGTTTTTGCTATTAATCTAGAAAAATACGTTGTTTGACTTGGTTCAGTTTTTAGCCACTGTCTGAATAGTTAACAACCTGTGATTATGAACTTTGAAGATGCTTAGATTGGGTTTAATAACATTTTTTTGGCATCTTGCTACGAGAGTTACTGCATTCTGTGATATAAGTTTGGTGAATTCATGGTAATTGCAACTTCTCAACATAAGCTATTCCCGATTGTACTTTAAACTCGATTGGTTTCCTACTTCTTTTAAATGTGCATCAATTTGATCTCAATCAGTCACTCATTTGTTTAAAGTATGTGGTAATTATGTTATGAATCCAATATTCCATGGAACTCGAGTTTATTATAGCTGTTGATCTAACGAGGTTTAATCCTTCATGTTCAATTTTTTTAAGAAGATAACATTATTCAGATTAGATTTGTTTATGCATTTCTGAATTCCAGAATTTTATAATAAAACCAAACCAGTTACCAGTCATTATATTATTTGATATTTCTGCTCTTTTAAGAGATACGCCAATGGTCAATTGATTCAGATAAGTAAAAAAGAGAAAAATCAAATTTGCTGTGATCTATTTTTTTTATCTTTCACTTAGCAAGCTTAATTGTCGATAACAGAGCTGGGGACTATATTACTGTCAAAGTAGGAATAGGATGAAATTAACTACATTGTTAGTAATTGGTTGGGTTAAATGCAGTTTTTACTCATTAACATTTTCCTCGAGGTGAATAACAATACTGGTTGTATACTTGTATTTGTTAAATGGAAGAACTTATTTTAAATAAGGGTGTGTTTGGGTGGATGGAATGGAAAGACAAAGGAATATAATGGACGATGTAATGGAATGGGTGGTGGAATGGAATGATTCATTGCACCGTTAGCATGTTGGTTTGCATGAGGAATGGAATTATCATCATATATGACATGTTTAAAAAAGTAATTCTTTTATTAATATATTTTAGTTTGAATGTAAAATTTTCCATAAAAGTATAGTTAGTTCATAATTTAATAAAAGGTACACTGATTTATTTGACAAGATAGAAAATTAAGCATGAAGAAGATTAAGAAAAGTATCTTTATAGAAAATTTTGAAGAAAAAAATGCTATTTTTCTTAAAGTATATTTTCTAAGGAATTAATATTAGTAAAAGTAAAAAGAATAAGTTAAATTGTGAAATTTCATTCCATTGGTTGAAGGAATGAGAAAAAACATCATCCCTCCAAGGAATGAAATGAGGGAATCACATTCCTTACGGAGTAGTCCATTCCATTCCTAAGTGAGAAACAAACATGTTTTCCTCATTTTGTCGAAATGACCTAGTCCATTCCGTCTTTAATTCATGCATACCAAACACAACATTTATATTTTTTTGTATAATTTACCATATTAAGATGACATTTAAGCAAACAGTACATCGGAGTTTCATCCAATTTCATCATAGTCGAACTTAATTTTTTGCTAATATTGTATAGTCTTGAATATTAATATCACCCATAAGTCATCAATTTACTTTTACAACCGTAACCTTTGTATGATAATTCACCAAAATATATAATCACCTAAACTTGTAATTTTAAACATGGTACTTATATATTTTTTGACAAGAGTTATAAGAATAGTATTACTGTTTTTATATAAAATAATGTGTGGATAAAGTATAGTCGTAGGCTCGTAGCAAATATACCTTTTTCTCTTACGAAAGTATGATAAAAATGCATTGATTTGGTATATCATCACTTTTAATGAATTATTTGTTATTTTGTCAAAATGCTCTTTTGCACAATAAAAAAGGAGTATATGAAAACTATAACAATAACTTCATTTTCCGTCACTTTTAGCTGTTCTTATAAAGAAATGTACAATCTCAGTAACTTTATCACTTACATGAACTTATAGGGATGCGTGGTTTTATTGAGTATCCATTAGAGAATTTGTTTGGTATAGTGAATTTGTTGTGATGTGCTCGAGTCAGTAGTCTTGAACGGTTAAGTTGGAGCTACTGCAAGTTTAAAACGTTTTCAGTTTTCATTACAAATTAAAATTAATGTTTTTGGTCAAATATGGTCTCTAATATCTTATGTATTTGAATCAGGTCCTACACATGGACAGGAATGATTATTATGGGGGAGAATCAACTTCGCTCAACCTTATCCAGGTTTCTCTTTCTCAAACCTTGTCAAAATATTGGGGTATTACAGTTTCATTAGATTTTGTAATATGAACAATTTAAAACCTACAGCTCTGGAAGAAGTTTAGAGGAAGTGACAAGCCTCCAGCTCACTTAGGTTCTAGTAGAGATTACAATGTGGACATGATCCCTAAGGTTTCTATCTATTTTTTCTTCTGAATCAATTTTTTTGTCATCTTTGTTGTTGTCCAACATATATTTTTTGTATTGCAAGTTTATAATGGCAAATGGTGCTCTAGTACGTGTTCTCATTCACACTGATGTTACAAAATACCTTTACTTCAAAGCAGTGGATGGCAGTTTTGTCTATAGCAAAGGAAAGGTATATCATTTCTATCAAACATGTGCCCGACTTCCCGTCTCCTTTCTCAATGCACATTCTAAATTATATTGTTCAGGTGCACAAAGTTCCTGCTACTGACATGGAGGCCCTCAAGTCTCCTCTCATGGGCATTTTTGAGAAGCGTCGTGCTCGTAAGTTCTTCATCTATGTCCAGGACTACGATGAGAACGAACCCAAAACACACGAGGGGATGGATCTCACGAGAGTGACAACTAGAGAGCTTATTGCGTAAGTTTCTCATTATTTTACATCAACTTTTCCAATTTTTTTATATAATATAATAATTGCCTTAAATGATGTTGCTGACACGCTAAATATGATTTTAGAATCACAATTATTCCTTCTTTCAGTTTCCTTTGTTATGCATTTCATATGCTTAGTGTATTCTTTTGCGTAAGTTTGATTATCATATAACAGAAGTGTAGATGCACATGATGATTAACACAATGTCCCATTGTTTGAGATAAATCTATAACAATCATTTGTGAGCCATTATCCGGCAGTATCACCAATTCATTATGTATTGTTGGACAAGTTGTATTATATGGTTTTTGTGCATAGGCGCTGTGAAATATGTATAGTTAGTAGATATTAACTAATAACTTTGATGAACACATGTATAAACGTAATAAAATGTTTAAACCCAAAAAGAGGACCAACAGAACATGGACCCAAGTCATTGGAATTGACTAATTGTATTAAAGGAGTCACCACAATTAGATTCTCTAAGGCTGTAGGAAACACAGTATGTTTTCTAACAGGCATGGCCACATGGCTTATAAAATAAGTCTGAAAAGAAAAGAACTTTGGGCCAATTTTTTGAAATTGGGAAGTTAAGGATGTTAAAAAACTGCTAATGTTTTCCCTGCTTGTATTAAGCCCTTAAAAAGTTAAAATTGGGAAGTCAAGGGTATAAAAAAACTGCTAACGTTTTCTCTACTCATATCAAGCAGATTTGCTACCAATATATGTGTACACGATACAACTGATATGAATCAAATTGGCAAACAAAAAGAAAAGATAAAAATATAGATTAATAGACTTTCAAGAGGGGCGATTGTCTCTCCATGGTTTACTTTCGAGAGACAAACCAACACTGTCACTCACAATGATATAAAAACCACCAATAATTTTGCATAATAAAAATTAAAACCCTAACGACCTATTGATAATAAAAAGACGAGAATCCTTTCCTAATAAAACTCCCAAGTCCTGATCTTTATCTAAAATAACACTATCTAAATTATAAAACATGTCTACTAATAATGCTAGTAATAATTTTTTTATCTAATAGTAGTATTGTTAGAATAACCAAGGTGTATCACTAGTCCCTCTCACAATAACAGCTTGTCATCAAGGTGTTGCTTTGGAACATTTTGATTCCATGGTCCCAAATCATTCTTTGAAATCGTCTTCTTATAGGTTGCCACAAACACTTCAGTTATTTTGTCAAAATTTAGCTATGTCGATTGAAAGCATCATATATTGTTCTTGATGCAAAATCAGGTCCATTCGTGATTCCTCTCAATTTGGAGCTGACATGATATTGGATTCATTATGATCCACCGCATCACATACTCGTTGATCTGTCTTTCCTCTCCATTGAAAACCACCAGTGTTCTGCATATTTTCAGCCTGTCAGGTGTTTAAAACACCGCCACCCTTGGCTCAGCCTCTCTCATCGACACTGTTTTTTTTGTTGTTCTTTTCCTTTTTCAGGTTTGATACAGGCTGAGTCCTGTCCTCCTGCTTGACTACCCTCCTGGTACCGTGCCCACTAGTTACCAGTTTTCCAATCACATCTTCTTTCCTTCCTTCCTTCTATGTGTTGCTGTGTAGGTTTCATCTTCAACATCTTCTGCTTCTATGAATTTGGGTGGACCCATGGTTATTTGACTTGCTGCTTGTTTTTCTTTTAGTCACTTATAGGTTTTATTAGAATCGGGTTTTGTATCTTCAAATTCGTTTGGGTCGCTATTCAAATCAAACTTGTTCTTTTCTTCGTATTCCCAGGAAGAGGCATCATAGTCCCTCAAAGCTGCCATCTCCTCCATTAACTTTTCCAGCTTTTCGTGTTGCCTTGAACTTTGCGCCATGCATTCCTCAAAGGCTATTAACCTTCGGTGCTGTCGTGAACAGTATCCGAAGATGAATATTATTTATTGTATGAAGTATGAACAGTATTGTTGATGAATATTGTTGTGAGTTGTGTGAACAGTGATATCAGAATTTTTTTAACTGATTATTGCCCAGAATTGTTGCTCTGATACCAATGGATAGGAATCAAATTGGCAACCAAAAAGAAAAGGTAAAAAGATAGATTAATTGACTTTTAAGAGGTCGATTGTCTATGCCATGGTACGGTTTACTTTCGAGAGGTAAACCAACACTTGCAATGATACGGAAGCCACATTTGTGCATAATAAAACTCTGATTCCTAAGCTTTATCTAAAATAGAACTCTATCAAAATTATAGAATATATCTACTAAATAATAGAAGATTTCTACCAATAATACTAGTAATAATTTTCTTATATAATATAATATTTTAAAAATAGCCGAGGCGTATTAACAATCCTCATGATTCAGAATTGTTTCTGCAAGCAGGCTTGTGGTCTGGTTCTCAAACGTACAATGAGTGGGTGTGGAGGTTATAGATCATGTAATATGGCTAATAGTTATCATACTAAAGAAACATGTAAATAGAAAAAGGCGAGTTGATAATGTGTAAATGTTTCATTTCGCATCCCAAAATATAAAAAGATGCTAAATACAATTGTTCCATAAATTTGGCCAAGTGCACAGCTTGGGACTGCAGCAGCTCATCACTAGGGTGGGGGGTAATATTATTGAGTTTTGTAATTTGTGTACTTTAGTGGGGAATAATTTGCATCACATGCATATTAGATTGGTGAAAATTATTCATTTTAATTTTTGAATGGAATTTTATGGCTGTTAGTACTATTTATCTAGGAAGAAAAAGAAGTGAAGCGTGTGAGCCATCGGCTGATGTAATATGGATTAACACATGATATCTTCTTCCTAAAACTCTACTGATAATATCATATTTTCTCAGTAAATACGGTCTTGATGACAACACTGTGGATTTTATTGGCCATGCATTAGCTTTGCACAGAGATGACCGATACTTAAATGAACCTGCATTGGATACAGTGAAGAGAATGAAGGTGTAAACATGTTACCAACTCATGTCACTTCAGCTCCATTTCATTTTGTAAATTTAATGTCAACTAACTAAATTTTAATTTCTAAACTAGCTTTATGCTGAGTCACTTGCACGTTTTCAAGGAGGGTCACCATACATTTATCCTTTGTATGGACTAGGCGAGCTTCCTCAGGTACAACTTTTACTATACATTTTACTTTATTTGTTTGTTTTATCATTTTGTATTATTTATATATGATGCAAAGATGCTAAACATTTAGTCGCTCACTTTACAAGAAGGATGTGGAGGTTTAATGTTTTACTTGACCATATTTTGTAGGCATTTGCTCGGCTCAGTGCTGTTTATGGTGGAACCTATATGTTGAATAAACCTGAATGCAAGGTATTTCATATCATACATCTTGATTTCGTTGTCTGAAAACCAGTCTCCCATACACATATGGAGGGCTTCACCAGGTTCTAATGTTTGTTAATTTTACAAATTACCAGGTCGAGTTTGATGAAGAAGGCAAGGTCTGTGGTGTCACTTCAGAGGGTGAAACAGCAAAGTGCAAGAAAGTTGTTTGTGATCCTTCCTATTTGCCTAACAAGGTATGTACGCTTCTTTTGGTATATGACAATTTTAATTGAAAGTTCTTGTTGTGATATAAAAGGCAAAGTTTTGTCAGAGAAGAAAGAGAGATCGGTCATTTGTCATTTTTGGTAGGCTGCTATTTGTTGGCACTAGTCAGAGTGTCTACCAGTGCATGAGAAACAATATTCTTCAAAATGAATTAAAAAACTAGAATTTGAGTGGCAAATCACTTTCTTCCATGGGTCACTTGTAGTTATTCTTTTTAACATCATATGCAGCTTATATAGGTCTTATGATTTGTGTTTTTTCATATCTACAAGACTACAAGTCTGCATCATAAACTATATCATAATGGAGCTCCCTTTTGGGTTGAAACTTGTAATCATCATGTTTCATTCTGTAACTCCACCCAAAAGTATTTAAAGTGGTAAGCTGTGCAAAACAAACAAGAGTTCTTGTAATCTTTGTTCTGAATGTCGTGATAAGCTCCATTTAGTTAGTTTAGTTTCGGATCACTATCCAGCTGTTAGAAGAGGGCTATATAAGTTTGAAGGGGATAAGGGGATTTCACCAAACAAGAAAATGAGGAAATGGAACTTATGATTTGTGGAAGTTACATGTAGTTGGGTTAACTACTAATTAATGCTCGAATCTCTCCTGTATCATCAAGATTTTTTAGTACAAAAGGGGATCACCAAGTGCTCTGCTTCGTCACATTCCATATATCAAAGTTGAAGTTTCTTGAACAGAGGGGAGAACGATTGGATATTAAGATTAGGGTGAAGAGTAATGTCATAACACACATCTTGGGTCTAATTTAGTTTTCTATTTAGTAGAGGTTGAGCGGGTATTGGTTTTATCCATTACTTATGTAATAAGTTATCGGGTGTGCATCTGGTTGGAAATCAGCAACAAGTTCAAAAGGAGATTCTATACTTGAACAGACTAAGAAAATTATACAATGAGAAATATAGACAAAAAGCTAGAAACCATTTGGCATTTGACATCTACCAATTGTCTTTGTAACAAGATCCTGACAGACATCGATTTGAGGATGAATGGGTACATAGCTGTTGAATGCTTTTATGTAACTTCTTCTAGAAGGATGATTGAAATGGAATATCCCGAACATTGGTCAAAATCTTTACTTCCTCCGAACACTTAACATTTATAGTACCGTGAAGTTTATGTTCCTTAGTTTGTAGGGATGCCGTTTTTCTAATGCTGATGTTTCTTGTTATGTTTAACACAAGGATTTTCAGGGCATCAAATTGTATGAAATATCTTTCTTGTTGCCAGTATTTTGCTAGAATGCAAAGTTATTTATGCATGGTCTTTGACAGGTGAGGAAGGTGGGCAAAGTTGCCAGAGCAATTTGCATTATGAGCCACCCCATTCCAAATACCAATGAATCCCACTCAGTGCAGGTTATTCTTCCACAGAAGCAGTTGGGTCGCAGATCAGACATGTGAGTTTGAACACAATATCTGAATAGTGTATTTACCTTGATTTTTTATTAATATGCTGCAGTTCATATATGGTTTATGCTATTCGATTTCAGAAATGGTGCTTTTGCCTTTTTGGGTACCTTGAAATTGTTATGTGTGTACCTGTCTAGTGATTGTAACTGAAAGTTTTAGTTGTCGGAGGTATTTTGTTCCACTCAAAGTTCAGTTATTAGATCTGTGACGGTTAAAAGGGTTATCGAATTCTTTTCCATGTATGCAAAGACCAATGTGTACATAAATGACTGCACTTTTCTCATTTTACAAATATTCAGTTATCAAAATTTATCTTGTTTTGACTTCAATCAGCTCATATTTGGCCCATTTGAAACCAATATACCTAAAATCAGCTCATAGGTAGGTGGGTTGAATATGCCACCTGCCCAGCTCCAAAAAACATTTACAAATCATTACATATTTTTTAAATACTTAGCTAAACTATACATAATCTGCATTCTGCAGGTATCTCTTCTGCTGTTAATACTCTCACAATGTTGCTCCAAAAGGGAAGTTTATTGCGTTTGTATCTACAGAGGCAGAAACTGATCAACCTGAGATTGAGTTAAAGCCAGGAGTTGATCTTCTTGGTCCTGTTGATGAAATCTTCTATGATGTTTATGATAGATATGAACCAGTCAATGAGCCCTCTCTCGATAATTGCTTTATATCCACTGTGAGTTTCAATAATAGATCTACTACTAGGATTTTTATGAGTAATACTGGGATCTAATCCTTCTCTCATGTTTAACAGAGCTATGATGCCACAACTCACTTTGAGTCGACTGTAATCGATGTGCTTAACATGTACTCAATGATTACTGGAAAGGTATGAATTTAATTCTTCATTCCCTAATTAATTTGCCCCGTCTGAATTTTCTTTTTTCTCTAACTTGGCAAATGAGTGGGTCGGTCGGGTTATCATGTCAAAATGAGAAAAATTAAAGGACAGGATAAAACATGTCTGATTGGGTCGGGTTATCATGTCAAAATGAGAAAAATTAAAGGACAGGATAAAACATGTCTGATTGTGTTGACTCGCTAATTTTTCAGCTCTCTTTTCTTGCGCATGTAATAAGAACTAATATATTAAATTTTTAGTTCTCTTTCTTTACTTTTGGTTAATGTTTGATTTTACCTATGAACTTTTACCACTTTATCTATCAATTTTTTTTTCAAGTGGCCAAGTCCTTCAACATTTTTTGTCTTATTCAAAGTTCAAACATATACATTTTTATTTACAATTTTTACCTGCAATTGGTCATGTTTTGTTTATGTGGCATCTAAAGTGGGTAAGATGTGGACAATGTTTATTGCCAACGTTGATTGTTCTTATTTAGTCTTGTTTCCTTTTTCATGTTTTTGTTATTATAATTAATAATAATACTATTATTATTTATTATAACTATTATGTTTTCTTAATATTACTATAATTATTGATATTGTCGTCTTCATAGGACATCTCTTGGTACCTCTAATCACCAACGACCTCCTGAACCATTTTCTCACAAGCATCGCCGGAACCCAAAATGCATCCCCCAAATCAAAACCAACCACACTGTTTCCCCATGAATCATGCTTGCACACACATACACACACCATTTAAGAGTTAATACCATCGCAACTAATCACACCATTTTCTCCCACTAAATCACCTCTAGATGAATAAATTTATGTTGCCTATTAATCTAGAACAAATGAAAACGCACATGTGCATGCACACACTACCCAGAGATGT
>JAUEJL010120869.1:0-11874 GCA_032274825.1 Drosophyllum lusitanicum | reverse complement strand
AGAGTCTGATACATTAAATGGTAAATTTGAAAGTTCAGTACATACAATAGCAAAAGGTGACAAGTTGGATACATTTTCGGGAACTAAACCCTTATTTTATTAACTAAACTAATTTTAACCATTATTTGTTTTTCTTTTATAACTTTTAATATGTATTGTTCGGTGTAAGTATGAATATATATATATATATATATATATATATATATATATATATTTGCAATTGTCTTATTTTTACGTAAATTTTGATATAATTTTATCATAATACAATATTTATCTAAAAATATATTTTTTAATACTAAATTTTTGGTTAGATAACGTCCTATCATAGTACTTTACAATATTGAAATGTAAATAGAAATGAGTTGTTTACAAATATGTATTTTAACTTACATAAACTCTTGTGACAGTGTGTTAGAATATGAGGGTTGTTAATACGCTAAAGGGTGTGGTCACTAACCGACTTGTCACATTTGCACCACTATCTCTCTACCACTACCATATTTAGATCCTACAGAAACTTTTGTAGTGATCATCTTTCTATCACACCGTTCTATCGTCCTTTTTTTATAAAGAATAAGAATTTTATATACTCAAAACAGTTAATTAATCTACTACTTATAAAATTACAAAATTTAAAATAAAATTACATAACTATTTAACAAATAATATGTAATACCCACTTTTCAGAATTTCCTATTTCCAAACGTAAACTTACGATCTTATCAATTAGTTGTACTACAAGTTGTGGATTCCTTGGACTTGTCTTCTAATGGATTTATTTAAATACATATAAGTGGACTTAGATGATTTAATTATCACATCATGTGTTGTGTTGGGGCTCTGGTCCGACTTAGTGTTGAGTTTGATCCGACTTGGGGCTCTGGTCCGACTTGGTATGGAGTTTGGTCTGACTTGGGGCTCTGGTCTGACTTAGTGTTTTGAGTGTTGTCCGACTTAGTGAGTGTTCAATTTAGTGACTTGTTCGACTTAGGAGTTGTGTGACTTAGCAGAGGTCCGACCTAGAGACTCATACTTCGTATTGATTCGGTAAATGTGTTGTAGGTCCCGCGGCTAGGATTCATGAAACAAGCAACTTTGAGAACTATTACCGACTCTGTCGGGTCACGAATGAGGTGAGTTACCCTAACTTACTTTCTTTTCCTGTAATGTGTAAATGATATGCAAGTTGTTTATTGTTGCAATGTATGTGCTTAATTGCTATTAGTTGTTATGTGATAAGCGTTGTGATATGTTAGTAACCAACGTGCCTTCGTGGTCGGTCGGGTCAGATGACTTCATCTAAAGGTGGGACCTATGATGAGTGATAGCGGTTGAGGCCCGGTTTAGGCATCAAACGGGTGGGACCCGAGATGCGGCAGAGGGCAAGTCCCTAGTTATGTGTTTGCTTGATGGCAGGATGCGATTCCTGCGAAGGGTAAGGGTTGTGGTGATTCACTAAGCTCTGTGCATACCCGTTGTTATGTTTCAGGTTCTTCGGGAATCGACAAGGGCAAGGCTCCAGCATAGCAGCAACGACATCAGCGTTCAAGAATCTTATTTAATTCAAATTACAGACTTTAATTTGTTTTAAACGCTTCCCTGCTTTGATACAATCAGTACTTGTTTCATTCGTCTGTAATTAAATATTTGAATGACTGGTTGAAGCTTTAATCTTGTTTAATTGTTGTTTAAACTTTTTAGCAAAAAAAATAATTTTGCGACGTTACATAATAATTCAAAACATTAAAATCAAAATACTATACATACATCCTAAAATTACATAAATTAAAATTAAACTACTCCTACTATATTTTCTTGCAATATTTTGCCTTGTGGGCTAGGTATTCTGTCAAAGCTGAGAATGAAACAATTGTGAGGCTGGATATAAATAGGGTTGTAAATGCACCGAATAAAAATAGAGGGGAGATCGGAACTATAAAACAACAAACAAACCCATATCGAGGGCATAAACTATAATGAACAAACCCATAACGAGCAAGCAACTTGTTAGCGTAATCTCCTAATTAGTCTCAATATTTGTTACCAAAATAGTGGTCAATTAGTCATGATTAGTGACTGTATTAGTGGCTGTATTTTAGCTATCATCGGTGCCTACAAGGCTATATATATCTCCTCTTGTATTGGCAATATTCATATAATAAAATCAACTTTCTTGCTCTTCTTTCTCTGTTGTTTACTGTTTTCATGGTATCAGAGCTGTCATCCTGTGACAGCCTCTATGCCTTCTCTGATTATACTTTAGTTTTTCCTTGAAAAACATACCTCAAGATGACAACATCAAGTTCAACAACCGATGAACAACTTTTCCAATATATCAAGTTTTGTCTCAGTGAAGCTAAATAATGAAAATTACCTCTCCTGGAAGCATCAAATGCTGACAATCCTGAAGACTCTTGGATTATTGAAGTTCATAAACCCGTACGTGTCACCACCACCAGCAAACTCTCCAGAATCTGAAAATTTTGAAAGGTTAGATGGCTATGTTTCAGCTTGTATAAATGCTACACTTGATCCTACTATTGCACATTTAGCCATTAACACTACTTCTGCTGCGCAATTGTGGAAGATCATAGAAGATACGTATTTTCAGAACGCATTTGCAAAGAAATCCCAACTTCATATTCAATTCCAAACCATTAAACAGGGAAACAACTCTATAGCCACATACTGTGATTCCATTAAGCAGATTACTGATTCTTTGAATTCTATTGGAGAGTCAATTTCTCAGTCTGCACTGGTTATGCAAACTATCCATGGGTTGAATTCTGCGTATAATGCTTTTGTTTTAAATGTGGAAAATTCTACTACTGAACTAACCTTCGCTCAACTTCGTTCTCGACTTCTGATTTTTGAAGAACGATTAGCACAGGTCTCCGAGCCACCATCTTCCATTTCAGCGATGCAAGCCACAGTTAGTGAAACTGCTCCACATCGAGAGCAGAACAGCATCAATCGAAGCTCCAAACCCCTATGCCAAATCTGTCAGAAAGAGGGTCACGAGGCCTCCAAGTGTTATTGGCGGTACACGCCACCCAATCCTAGCCCTAATTCTGGATCGCAATTCCGTCACAGCTCTCATGGGGGTCGTGGCGGTGGTTGAACACACAACCGTGGAGGCAGAGGTGGAGGAAGGAACGGTTCTCGTGGTGGATATAATGGCTACGGTGGAGGAAATTTCTCTGCTCACGTCGCACAAACAGGTGGTTACGGTGGGAACTTGTCGCCGATACCACCACAGTCGCCGATGCCATCACAGTGGACTAATACAAATGGTTTTGTGGGTGCTAATGGATCTAATGGATCTAGTGTTTCTTTTGCAGGTGGGCCGACTCCAATTAGGCCCAATAATGGCTTTAATTATTTCCATGGCTCCAATGGCTCTAATGGGTCTAATTATTTTCCTGGTGCAAACCAAATTAATGACAATTGGAACTTTAATGGTTTTAACCCAACTGATTTTAATCAGTGGGCCTCGCAACAACATGGAACAGATTCAGCAGGTTCTCAATTTGGTTTGTCAGCCGAAACTAAATCATTTAATTTTTCAGATATGTGTCAAATGGTTGACACATGGATACCAGATTCTGGTGCCACTGCCCATATGACATCTAACTCTTCTATTGTTTGTGATGCTAAACCATATACAGGTTCGGATCGAGTGATTGTTGGCGATGGTACGTCCCTTAGTATTACTCATGTTGGTCATGCTTTTCTTAAACTTTCTCACTGCCGCCTAATTCTGAAAAATGTTCTTGTTGTTCCCGGTCTAACAAAAAATTTACTTTCCATTACTCAACTTGTTCTTGATCATCCCATTTGTGTCATGTTTTCTCATCTTGGTCTTTCCATACAGACACTCACAGGAACAACACTCCACCACATGCAGCCTAGTGCACACCGGCTATACTCTCTATCCGCTGCCATCTCAACCTCCCGTGATCTTTGGCATTCAAGACTTGGACATCCCTCTGATTCTGTGTTTCAGCATTTATCTTTCCTTAACGTTGCAAATAAAACTTCCAATAAAACTTGTAATGCATGCAATATTTCCAAATCTACACGATTGCCTTTTTCATTAAATTTATCTCGTAGTACTGTGCCATTACATATTATTCATTGTGATATATGGGGCCCATCTCCCACTATTTCTCGATCTGGCTTTCGTTATTTTATTTCGTTCATTGATGATTACAGTCGCTTTATCTGGATTTATCCCTTGACACAACGTTCTCAGGCTCTTGACTCTTTTCGTAATTTTAAACCCCACACTGAAAATCTTTTCTCTACCACTATTAAACACCTTCATTGTGACGGCGCCCCCGAATTAACCCAAGGCCAAATGGCTCAGTTTCTTGCTAAATTAGGCATTGCGTACCGTATCTCGTGTCCCTACATGCCCCCAACAAAACGGGGTTGCCGAACGTAAAAATCGCCATCTGTCTGAAATTGCTCGAGCATTATTATTTCATGCTCGCTTACCAAAACATTTTTGGTATGACGCTTATGCCACTGCCGCCTTTTTGATCAATCGGCTTCCTTCTTCTACTCTTGGCCATGTATCTCCTTATGAACTCCTCTTCAAATCCAAACCTGATTACTCCTCTCTTCACACATTTGGCTGTCTATGCTATCCCTTTCTTGGAGATACTCGTCAAGATAAGTTGTCTCCTAAGTCTGTCCCGTGCATCTTTCTTGGCTATGCCCCCCTTCACCGTGGGTATCTCTGCCATGATCCCAATACCTCTCGCACTTACACCTCTCGTCATGTCACATTCCATGAGACTGAATTTCCTACTACCTTGGGTGACCTCCCTGATGCTTCCTCCTCCTTGGTAACCTTACCATCCATACCAATTCCTATGCCTTCTACATCCATCTCTACTACTCATTTTCCCCCGTCTCCCGCTGTTTCCGCCCCTACACCACCTCCCCCTCCTTCTCCTCCCATTCCACCTCCTCCCTCCTCCCTCACACCACATGACCACTCGTTCTCGTGATAACACTCGTCAACCTAAATTCTTTCCCGATCATATGCTTTACCATGTAACCTCTCAGTCTGACACTGAACCAACAACTTTTCATCAAGCTCAAAAGTTTCTGGCATGGTGGGATGCTATGCAGACCGAACTCACCGCCCTTCACTCGAATCGCACCTGGGTACTGGTACCGGCTCCTCCACAAGCAAATATTGTTGGTTGCAAATGGGTCTACAGAATCAAAAGGAATCCTGATGGGACCATTAATCGGTATAAGGCACACCTTGTTGCTAAGGGATTTCATCAAACGGAGGGTATTGACTACACAGAGACTTTTAGTCCGGTTGTTAAGCCAACGACTATTCGCCTGGTTCTATCTGTTGCCTTTTCTCGCGGTTGGGATATTCGTCAGGTTGATGTTAATAATGCATTTCTTCATGGAGATATTACCGAGACAGTCTACATGTCTCAACCGCCTGGTTTTGTTGATTCGGTTAGACCCCATCTTGTTTGCCTACTGCAAAAATCTTTATATGGGCTAAAGCAAGCTCCACGTGCTTGGTTTTCTAAGCTATCTTCTGCCCTCATTACTTTTGGGTTCTCGCAGTGTGTTTCAGACACATCCTTATTTGTGTACTCACGAGACTCGGTGATGTGCTATATTCTTGTGTATGTGGATGACATTATCATTACCGGAAGTTCCTCTGAATTTGTTGGCAACCTAATCCAACAGTTACATTCCCAATTCGCATTAAAAGATTTGGGCCAACTGAGTTACTTTCTTGGCATCCAGGCGACTTTTCAAAAGGATTGTCTCTACTTATCTCAGCAGCGCTACACACTAGATCTTCTCACACGCACCGGTCTCCAGCACTGCAAGCCTCTCTCATCTCCTGTTTCTCCAGGACGTCAGCTCTCTCGTGATTCTGGAATCCCACTAGTGGATCCTGTGTTATATCGCAGCACCGTTGGAGCACTTCAGTATCTCGTTTTAACTAGGCCAGAGATAGCGTACGCAGTTAGCAAAGTCTCTCAGTTCCTACATAAACCTACAGACAGACATTGGGTTGCTGTTAAACGTATTCTGCGCTATCTTCGTGGCACCATCTCACATGGTTTGAGTATACGACGCTCCTCTCATACTCACCTCCATGCCTATGCGGATGCTGATTGGGCAGGGTGTCCAGATGATCGACGCTCAACTACAGGCTATTGTGTGTTCATCGGCAACAATCTCATTAGTTGGAGCTCCAAGAAACAAAACACGGTTGCTCGATCCAGTACTGAGGCAGAATATCGCGCCCTTGCTCATGCAGCTGCAGAGATTTGCTGGCTCACATCTTTGCTACGGGAATTACATA
Organism: Drosophyllum lusitanicum; assembly: GCA_032274825.1. Lineage (NCBI taxonomy): Eukaryota > Viridiplantae > Streptophyta > Magnoliopsida > Caryophyllales > Drosophyllaceae > Drosophyllum > Drosophyllum lusitanicum. Next base: position 5,516 of record JAUEJL010120869.1, on the reverse strand, counting down.
TCACTTTATCTTCTCCCCCAACTTTATGGTGTGACAACCTCGGTGCAACATACCTTGCCACTAACCCCGTATTTCATCAACGAACAAAACACTTAGAGATCAATCTGCATTTCATTCGTGATATGGTTATCTCCAACGCCCTTTGTATTCGTTATGTATCCACAACGGAGCAACTGGCAGATATTTTGACTAAAGGTTTGGTCTCCTCTCGGTTTACTCATCTGCGGTCCAAGCTTCACGTTACCACGGCCGCTTCGCTTGAGGGGGGATGTTAGCATAATCTTCCTTATTAGCATTATTTCCTCCCTCTAATTAGTCTTAATATTTGTTACCATAATAGTGGTCAATTAGTCATAATTAGTGCATAATTAGTGGCTGTGTTAGTGGCTGTCATCGATGCCTACTAGGCTATATATATCTTCTCTTGTATTGGCTTTTTATATAACAAAATATCAATTACTTGCTCTTCTTCTTCGATTGTTTACTGTTTTCAGTATCCATAAATTGTATTTTCTTTTACATTGAATTGACTAATTAATAGGTAGATTGATGAGGCCTCGGGTTATACTCCATGGAGTTGCTTCTTTCCAAATTCTATTTTTCTATTATCATTATTTGTATATTAAATTATTATTATTATTATTATTATTATTATTATTATTAGTTAATTACATTTTTTATTCATGTTATTTAGTCAAAATTATGGATTTGATCTCTAGGTTTCAATTTTTATGTGTTTGATCTCTCTCAAGCTGAATCTTTTACAACATTTGCCCTTGCTCAACTTTACCTATATCTATTAATTATCCACTTTTCTTCAATTTCTTTAATAGTTTTCAATTCCTTAAATATTAAATAATGATTTTAATAATACCTTTAACATAATAACCTCACAAATACAAACACTCCCACACACATTTCTTACAACTTGACATTAATGTAGAATCCTAACATTTGAATTTAAAAAACAGACTTGTTATCTTTTTTTTAATTAAATTTACCTCGATTACACTATATTTACAAATTATTTCGATTTCTCTTTATGTTGTGATAGAGGTAATTTCACATAATATATAATTATTTGGGGTGCAATACTGTCGCATCTTTTAGTGGCTTGAGTTTTGTTTTGTTTTTTTTGTTATCTATGTACTTGAAACAATTTGTATAAGTCCATTTTTTAAATTGTTTTGTCTATCAATTTTTTATTAGTTCATTATTATATATTATACTTGTACACAATTTTTACATATTTGAAAAATACTTTTTACTTAACAAATTACTTATTTAGATTTACTTATATAATACTCGTACGTATTTAGATCCCTACACTAGTTAACTTAAAAAAATTAAGTCATTCTAAAAGTAGAAATTTCCGGTTTGCTCCTAAAGTAGAAATGAATGTGTCAATAATTTTATTTAAGTGTGGTACTAAATTTGCCATCTCAATTATTTACTAGGGGTTAAACGGGGAGAAATTGCAATTATGACTTATCTGCATTTGTCATATTATTTTTAATAATAGTCATTTTTTAGGGATTGTTTTAATAGTTATTATAGGAGCACTAGACGCGATTTTCTGATTTATGACTATTCTGGGTGCTATTTTACCTAATATTTATTTTATTTATTACTGTATTCATTGCACACATAATAATCTAAATTAAAATTAAGATTTCATTAAAAACTTGAAAATTAATTCTTTATTATAAATATATCGAGAATAGTGTGTAACACTATTAATGGCTTATAAATAGGGGTATTTTGTTTACTTATATATTTTAATATTTTGAACCTTCCCTTATATATATGAGAGAGTTCATTTGAGAAACCATTATTATTGCGAGTACAATAAGAATTAATCTTGGCGCGCACTTAATTAAAATAAATCAATGACTAATAATTTTAACGACTCATTAGTGACTAATGATTGACTCATTAATGACAAATTATTATCAAAAGAAAAGCACAACTCTAAGAAGGGCTCACCAAATAAGTGATAAAACCAAACAATCGTTTAGAAAACTAAATGAAACCTCTAGCTTGCCCCTTCGAATATATATCTACATGAATAGCCTATTTTATATAATCTTCATGAGTAGGGATGTAAACGAGCCGAGTTGAGTCGAGCCAGAAACTTATCGAGCCAGGCTCGTTTAGGCTTTTTTAAGCTCGAGCTCGGCTCGTTTAATATTTATGAAGCTTGGGCTCGGCTCGTTTAAGCTCAGGTATTATTTTGATATTTTTATTAAAATGATTTATATAATTATTAAAAATTAAACATATAAAAAATAAATTATATTATATATGAAGCTCGTTTAGGCTCGTGAGCCCACTATTTGGAGCTCGAGCTCGACTCGTTTATTAAATGAGCTTATCGAGCTCGTTAAGGCCCGACTCGTTTTGAGCTTTTAACGATCCAAACTCGAATAGCTCGCGAGTAGTTCGACTCGTTTATATCCCTATCCATGAGCATGGTTCACAATCTTGTTAAACCAGTTTGAAATCTCCCAACAAATAAATACATGGAAAATTCCCTTGAATGGATTACAATCCGATGAATTCCATTTCAAGGAATTACCTTTTCTTTAAAAGCTAGTTTTATACCAACCAAAAGGAAAACAAGGTAAACAAGATACAGCTACAAAAAAACTAAAGAAATGTTACAACTAGAACTACAAAATACTTACAAAAGGGAAGTGATTTGTACATAACACAAATTAGTCATACACAACAAAAAATGATTGTTTGGACTGTTATACTCTTGAATTTATCGATGAGAATAAAATATAATTGGTTAGTAAGGACATAAGAGTCATAATTGTTGTATATGACTAATTTGTGTTGTGTACAAATCATCTCCCCTTACAAAAGCCTCACTTATACAACAGACACAGCCTAACCTATTGGACTTGTTATAATACCTAATCAGCTAGGGCTGCTTATTTTCTTTAACTATAAAATATGAAGTAGTCGTTTTACCCTTATTTGCAAGACACATGAGAAGTGTTAATGATAGAGTCAGAGCGGTTAAATAAATAACCGTCCGAGTACGAAAATCTTAAATAAAGAACTATCAACGTGCATGATATAAACACTACAAGACTAAATTAGAATTACACCTCTATACCTAAAATAAATAAATAAAAGATAATCTTACAAAAGTTTGTCTAGGCAAAAAGGAAAAAGAGATAAAAACCATACCTAAATATGAATTAAATCCATAGAAATGCATGGTAATTTAAAGCTCATTATTGTCACTTTTATGGTACTACGGTTTTATTCAAGGCTTTATACATCTTGTGACTAAGGTGCGTGCTAGGTGTACAAGATAATCAGAGCGTCTCCAAGATAAACAAAAGAACTTATAACAAAATGATGTACTTTAGTTTTTAAATGTAAATCTGTTATTGTTTTTTTAAGTTTTTAACATTTAAGGGTTTTGAATTTTTGTTTGGTAGGTTTTATTATTCTAAGATGTCATTATCTTATTTGAATTCACAATTTTCTTTTCACAATTTTAATTTTAAGTATTAAAGAAAATTCTATAATGTTTCAGTTTTACCCTTAAACGAGTCACTTTTGGTTTAAATACATAATTAGGTTTATGAATTATACTTTGAAACATGTTATTTAACCCTATGTTACGTAATTTTTCTTCTCTATGTTAGTTGTAAGACGAAAGCTAACAATGATTAACCTATTATATGTTAGGGAAACCATTTATTTAATATATATATATAAATTTCATGCGCGTCTCAAACACTTTTGGGACTAAAGCGAACTCAAAAAGTTTATGATAAAAAGTCCAGGTACTTACAAATTGCATACTTAGAGGTCGTTTGTTTGCTGCTGAATATAACCATTCAACGATAAATGTTAAATTGTTTAGCATTCAACGTGTTTGATTGCCACTTCTAAATGAAAGTTGTGCTGGATGACACAGAAGAATCGTGTGGAATCATTTCACGTTAATGTACATTCTAAATCATTAAACACCAAATATTTTACTTTAATACATTTTCTTTCACATGTTACCTTGTTAAACAATCGTATTTTATAATATAACAAATAGGTATTAAGGTTTAAATAGTAATTTGTATAATTGAAAACCCTTATCAAACAATATGTTCTATTCAGATACAGTTTCATACAAAACATTTGAATTATTCAGGCTATAGAATCATTTATTGCTTAATTATTATGTTTTAACAAACAACCATTAGTGAGTAATATCCATGTTCTCAATTTGTTTGAGAAAAAAGAAATAAGATATTTTAATTATAGTTCAACATCATCAACAAGATGTAAAACGTACGGAAAATTCCTTTTTTATTTATAACATGTAAAAATATCCTACTTACCATAATAGATTCTAATGTATGTTGTACTAGATTATGAGAAATTGCTTTGATAGATCGGTTGGAAAATTTGACAAACAAAACGCACTAAAAAATCATTTGAAATAAGCCTAAATTTATTCTTATTTGTTTTCTCTATCCACAAAATATGCCTTATTTATTTACTACTTCAAGGTTTTAAAATTTAAAAAGTTATAAGTCGTATTCAAAAAATGACTATAATATTTAAAAACGATAGTTATTTTTTTTAATGACAAACTTAAAACAATAACTTTAACAGCTTTACAATTAAAACACACTTAATAATTTTGTTACTAATAATAAGAAAAAATAGAGAAAATTTAATTCTAACTTTATGGTGCAAGTAAGTGGGGCTCGGGACCTTGCATTCTTTCATGGTAACAGTAAACGTTCACGAGCATTGATTCACTTTTCACTTTTATTGCATCTAACAAAAAATTGCCTTTCATGTAAAAAGTATATCTATTAAAGGGCCATAGTCTAGCGGTATTAAAATTAAAAAAGATACTTTTTAATCTTAAAGTTGTAGATTTAAGTTCCGGTAGTGAACATATGGTGTAGAATTATATAAGTGTGTTTAGTTGTTCAAAAAAATGTAAAAAGTATATTTTACAACATTTTAAAACCCGCTTTCACTTCATGTGATAATTACATATTTTACTCGATATTTATATGGATAATTTTTTGTTCAAAAGGGATTTCTCGTTTCAATAGGTTCTTTGAAGAAGTCAAACTATGCTCTAATTTACGCGACCAAATAACTTCTGTAGCTGGTTTCTATATACTCTTCTGACCATTTAAGATGTTTACACCAATAACTCATATTACTTTTCAGACATCTTATTACTAGAAAATCATATCTTGAGAAGGTTAATTCAGACTAATATTTTATAGATGTTTAATATACCCAACATATGTTCACTCAACTAGTATGTTACAGACATTAGTGTGTTCTTATTTTTTCTCTCTATTTTATTTACGGTACAAAGTGTGTGTAGAATTTATGCTTTGTTTCCAACATACGCAGGGGCGGACCCAAGGGTAAGAGAACGAGGTCACAGGACACCATCCAATTTTGTACGCGTAGTGTAAATTTCGATCTCGCGTAGTGTAAATTTTGATTTTTTCGAGATGGTG
>JAUEJL010120858.1:0-11875 GCA_032274825.1 Drosophyllum lusitanicum | reverse complement strand
AACACTACTTGGGATTTTAAATCCCACCAAATGCAAATCCCACCAAATACCAATCCCATTATAAATGCAAATCCCTTTAAAAACAATACTTGAACCAAACACCTCCTTAAACCATTTAGATTAAGAGGTATTTAGAGGTTTTTTTTAGAAAGAAAACTGAATTCAATATCAATCGATTTATAAAGCCTTCTTAATACTTTGAAAATATTTTGTTTAATAGCAACTTAACCTCAATGGATATATGATTATAACCATAATTAAGTAAATCATGCATAAATTAAAGTATATAAAGGAAAGAGATATATAAGTATATAACCAAGAATGTACAATAATAGTTCAACTTGCCGTAAACTAATCCATGATACTCTTTTTAAGCAAAAAAGACAAGTCTTATTAATGGAGAAAACTTTTTTTTTAAGGCAAGACTTATTATTATAGACTTATTCTGTTACATTAAATTACTTAGTAAGAAGGAATCAATAGAAAGAAGATAGTTACATACTGACTAAATTTTGCATGTATGATCCAATCCAAGTTTAGACTCAACCCATTAGTCTTGTTATTTCTTCCGGATTTGTTATCTGAACAATGTACTAGTAGTAGCAGTAGTAATAGTAATATTAATAACAATGATAATAATAATAGACTATGTACTCTACCGATAATATCTGGGTTTTTTTTAATAAAAGAAAAGAAAAAAAAGTAGTCATAAAATAGTTAGATATGTGATGAAAATCAACTTTGAGTCCTCAAAGACGTGTTCAAAAAACTCACGTCAATCTTTATATTTGTTGTTGATTCGACAGAAACATACGAACGTGAAAATATTTGTTTTTATAACCTTAAAGATGAGAGAGGTGTATTGATGTGCATCTTCTATATATCTCTAATAATAATAACTCAATTAATATATGCCAAGTTGAAAAGGTTACCCTACCACCCCCACCACCCCCATTCACACTTGAAAAACACACAATTAAGTTATAAATGCAACAATGACGCTACTAATTGACAACGCAACCACTACCATCATTCAACGCCCCCACTCTCTTCCTCCCAATTGCATCTTGGTCGGAACGTGTGTGAATTTAAACCAGAAAGTTACATAAATAGCATCTAACTTGACTACAACTTCACAAGTTATACCCCTAAACAAGTTGTATATATCTTAAATTGCCACCTAAATTCGAAATTCCTGATTTGCAAATTACATGCGGTCAAGCGGGTCCCACATCTACCTTACCGACTCCGTTTTCAAGATTACGGTGGGTTGAAAGTTTTGAAACCTTCACGAACGACATTTTTTGGCCCTCAAGAACACTCAATCTGCCATTTTCAAACATGTTGAACGAGACTTCCATTTTTAGAAGTGTTTTGGATTGTGAATGTGTGATGAAGAGGCGATTTTGTGTTAGCAGAAGCGATTTCAGGGTTACCGAGTTTTGAGTTACGAAGTTCTCAACTTTGGACTTTTGAAACAATTGATCCAAAGGATTTTTTTTCGAAGTATTTGAGACAAACTTATCTTCAAAATATCATAGCATGTTAAGACATTTAGTTTTCAACTGGTTTCGAGTTAAGCATTGATTACTGTCCTCGTTGAATGTAATTTCAATAGTATTATACTATTATGCACCCTAAAATTGCCAAACTACTATGTTTACCCGTCTCAAATAAGAAAGAATTATCTATTTTGATCAAGCTTATAGACTGGATCACAACCTAGTCAAAGTTTGCGTGAGATGGGTACATCATCACGTAGGTAATGGTGAGAGGCTACATTACTTGGAATATTATTCTAACATTGCTTTAACACTCTACAAGTAGTCCAAAATACTTTTTTTTATATTCCTTTTTATTTACTCAATATTGATATTAACAAGGTACATTAAGCTCGTGCGTTATGTCGCGTGATATTCAAATAATCATATTCTTAATAATTTAATTTACATATAATATAGTGTATATATATATATATATAAGATGGTTGTTCAAAGTTAACATATGTAGACAAAATTTAGGTTAACATGCATCTACTACTTTTGCTAATTATATTATATACATGCAGCTACATTACCTAGTAATGTTTTGAGATTAAATGTAACATATACAAATTGAATGGTAAAAAGTGAAAATTTGTTTAAGGGTTAAATTGAAAAGTTGAAAAGTTGAAATGATGAATAACATGAATTGAACCCTTAAGCTTAAAATGAGAATGATACCTTAATACATCTTGATATCGCTAGGTCAAAGACCGTTTCATTTGTCAATAATGGTAAGTAGTTTTATTAGATCAAATATAACTTATATAAACTTAAGGGTATATAATAAAAAATTTAATCGTTTAAAATTAAAAAATTGAAATGAATAGTACTCTTACTTTGTGAATTGATTATAAAGGGAATGGGGTTGGTAATAGGGCTGTAAACAATTCTACCATATACCGCTGGTGAGACACCAATCCGTTCTTTTGACGAACATTGACAAAATCAACAAAAATGTTAAGATTAAGGCGCTCACCACTAGGTCGAAAGGAATTCTTGGTGGTCAAAACACTACCCCTTTCTTATATATTAAGTAGTCTAGCTCGTCCATAAGTCGGATTATTTTAGAGATGTCCTATACCAATAAAAAACTTTTGGCTACTTTTTTAAGTTTGTGAGATTCCAACTCAAAATCAATCGATAATAAGTAGAGTAACTCAAGACTCTTATTAAGTACACTACAAAGTCACCCACATCCGACATGGACAAAACAAGCCTGTTATGGCCCCTTTAAGATACTCCACAGATTGATCAGGCAAAAATCAAATTGTTTGAATACAATCTCGGGGTAACATCTCAATCCCAGTAACACAATATTATCCATTCTGCCTCACTGGTTCACGGTTTTATTTTTATTTTTTAGTATGGAACACTTATTCAACCCAAAAGGTCTCATACTATAAAAGGTATACACACTTATAATGCATGTTTCATTCTCTTCTCCAATCAATATGGGACGGATGTTACACTTGGATTGATCAAACAAAAATCCGGTTGTTTGAATGTTTAGGTGATATTTTAATTCGCTAGGATTCTCGTACTACTATTGAAGCTACACGGGAAAACAAAGATTCTGGGTTAGATTTATTGGACTGCCGTAGCTCCAGGCTCACCCCAAATCACAGCCAAACCATGTTGGGCTAAGGATTCCGTTACTTAAAATATTATCCTCCCAAATGTGGAATGATTTGGAAGGAAAGGGTTCCCCTTCCTTTCCTTTCTTTTTCTTCCAACTCAAGAACACAACTAAATCTTTTCTTTCCCTTTCCTTTCACTCCCTTCACTTTCTTTCCCTCCCCTTTCCTTCCTTAAAAAACTCGAGAACGGAGCGTAAATTATTATAAGGGTAACATTTAGTTATCTGATGTAAAGGATTTGTGCCTCTTATCAGCATATCCTAAAACAATTTTATAAATGTTTATTTTTTTTATTTGTATGAAGTTGTGAGGGATGATTCATGATAGCAAAAACATATTTAGCACTAATTTCCTTCATCTTTCTTCCTTAACGCCTTGTTCTCGGGTTATTTTAAGGAGAGAAAGGAAAGGATTGATAAGGAAGGAAGGGGGAAATTGTGTTTTTGAGATTTTTTTAAGAAGGAAAGGAAAGTGATTGGGAGGGACAATTTTACCAATTTTCTTTGATAAATCTTTCCTCCCACTTTTTGGATGATTGGGAGGGGGAGTTTTTCAATCCTTCCCTTTCCTCCCCTCTCTCCCCTTCCCTTCCCTTTGTTTAAAAACTCGAGAACAAGGCATAAATGTTTAGAAGTTGTATATCTATTTATATACAAAACTTCTCATTCTCCATGGCTCACTTCAAGGCTTAAAGCTTGATCATACCATCACGCCAAGGTCCAAGGCTTGAGTGTAAGGTTTGACATATACTAAGGCCCAACTTGACGTGTATTTACCAATTATGTGTTGTGTTTTTTTAGGCATAATAAAAGTATTGAGTCATATGGGCCGAATATATATAGTTATTCAGTTATAAAAATGGTTGAAAATTACAAAAGTTATGAGGATGGTTAAATAATGAAGAAAAAGATTGACCATGCATCCACGCCGTGCTTCAAGTTATTTAAAACCTTGTATAACAATTTAGACCTAAAAACTAAAGCTGGCTTACAATTTAGACTTTTAGAGACACAAAAGTGAGCCTATATCTCTAGATCTGGTTCCAAGCCAAACACAAGATTGGGCCAAAAAGAAAAATCAACCCCAGTAGGACTGGTTCCATACGGTGAGAAAATAAAAAGATGATAAAATATGTGTCTCCTTTACTTGCAAACAAAACAAAGATGGCAAATGAAGTGAAGAAAACGTTATCGGTAAAATGATAAATGAGACCTTAAGATTCCAAAATACCATTATCTCAAGGATTGGATGAACGAGGGCGGATCTGTTTCGAAGATGAGGTCATGTGCATACATAGAAAATAAAAATGTGATGAATTATTCGTTCTTTTTCTTTTTCTTTTTCTTTTTCTTGTTTTAACAACAAATCTCACACGCACGTATCCAAGTTGGGACTTGAACCCACGACCTCTTGGTTGGTGGGTTACTTCAATACCTCGGTAAGATAGTGCATTCCCCTCTATAAAGTCTTGGATCCACCACCACAGACAAGAAAACATAAACAAGTGAGCATATGGCCCCAATTTTATCTAACACAAGGTAAAAACTAAAAACCACCCCACCTGACTGTTAAAGAATTGATGATGAACTATGAACTATCCACATGAAACTTTCGATTGCAATTAATTTCTTAATTTTGAGACAAAATATTAACATCAGGTTCTCAGATGATTAATAATAGAATCAACAACATATGCATCAGATTTGAAGCATATCATAAGATATTAGCATGATCAAGTAGCACATTTCGATCAATATGTAGCAATGGGAAGAACAGCTAGTATGGCTACCATTTGGAGTGACAAACATGCTAAGACAAGCCCTTCACATGTAATTTTCTTATGTAAATTAAGATCACCAATTACTGTTATCTAAAATTTTCGTACACAAACGACCAATTTAAATGAGAATTACAATCCTACAAACTGTGACAAAGCAGATAACATACAATACCGAAACAATACTTATCATAATTCATCAAAGAATATGAAGTTACCCACGGGATTTTAGCTCTTCAAGTCGTTTAGAAAGATTATCTTCGTCAACCTTCTCAGGGTTCTTAGTTGGCACTGCGTGTGAAGCAGGTTGTGGCAATCCTACAGACACCTCAAGACCATAATCATCAGCCACTTGCTGCATCAAACTGTTAACTTCACCTTCAGGAGTTGAAAGCGAAGTGCTTCCAGCCATGGAGCTCTCCATAAACTCAGCCTGGACCTCCATATTCACAAACTGTTGCTCAAATTGATCCATCGTTTCCGACATCTTCTGCAAGTTACCGGTGGCTAGGGTTGATTCAAGAGACTTGACGATCGAACCCATTGACTTGGTGATCGTCGTCATCTTGGCCTGTGTTTCGAGCCTGGAAACGACGGCGTCTAGGCGAGAGGCTAATCGAAGGTAATTGAGCTGTTCGTTACGCTTACGGATGGCGTTTTCGGCGTAGATTCGAGCTCCGTCCATGTTACCTTTTTCGATCGCTTTTTTTACTTTTATTTTCTCAGATTTCTCGTCTTTCTCGCACTTTCTTGCCTGGCGTTGGAGGCTCTTGGCCGTGAATTTGAGCTCCATGATCTGGTTCATCAATTTCTCAGCTTGCCCCATGTTGCTCTAGGTCTGGAGCTTTTCTTTTCACAAAAGATGATGATGAAACAAAGAAAAATGAGTATCAGATCTTAGATTCGGTGGTGGTAGAATTGATGATCTGATGATCGCTGAAACTTTATCAGGGTTTTGAATTTGGGAATTTCTTGCGGGTTTCCACTTTCAGATTCAATTGTAACCGCGTAAAGTTGAGGAATTTGCTCTACGGGTACGGGTTAACCCCTGGTTATCGAGGTTTTTATATTTTTTAAGAAATGAAAAAAGAAGGATATGAAACAAAGATATTGTTGTCGAGTTTTCTTTAAAACAAAAGAATTTGAAAGGAAATGATATAAGGGATAAATTTAGACACTGCTTGTTAAAACAGAATGATTAAACATTAAATGATTTATGATCTGAATAATTCAAAACCTCTATGAAACTGTATTTGAATGTGATATGATGTTTGATAGAGATTCTGAATTAACAATGTAAATGATGCAAATTACCATTTAAACCTTAATAGTGATGTATTATATTATAAAAATATGATTGTTTAACAAGGTAACGTATGAAAGAAAGAGTAGTAAAGTAAAATACCCAATGCTTAATGATTCAGAATGTACTTTAATGGTTCAACACAGTTCTTCTGTTTCATTCAACACAATTTTTATTCAGATGCAGCAATCAAACACACTGAATGCTGAACGATTCAGCATTCAACGCTGAATTAATTTTCTACTAGAATTAAGAAAATTTTCTACAAGGAACTAGAACTATAAGTTCCATTCAGCAACAAGCAAACAGCCCTTAATTAATTTTCTACAAAAACTCTCTTGAAACTAGGAGGATTAGGAAGGAATTTTTCTACTTCCTTTTACTCGCTTCTATCTCGAGAAGATATGAAGTATGATTGGTTATCTGTCTTTTTCTTTCACTCACTTTATTTTCTTTTCCTTCTATTTCTTTTTTTCCTCTCGTTGAAAACTCGAGACTGGATTGTACAATCCGGTTTCGATCCAAAATCAAATGATAATCATGCCGATCGACTAATTGAATTCCTTAGCTTATGGATTTTGGTTAATTTGAATTTGGTTATTGTTTGTTAAAATTTAAGTGGTCCAGTTAATGATTATAGGTTAAATTGGTTAATCGTTATCGGATGAAATTAAATTTGGTCCATATGGGTTGAAAGTATTAACAAACGAAGGCCTACATTAGATCACTAATGTAGCAAAATATATATAGACTGTAGATGCTTTGTTGTGAATGTCTGTAAACTATTTATTAAATAGAGCAGTAAAAAAACAAATGAATAGGGATTTGTTTGATAAAACTAGTAGGAACTAGAACTATAAGTTCTTAGTTATAAGCAGCTCAAGTCATCAGCTAAAATAGTTACTTTGGGGGCACATTGACCTTTATAAATGTTGTTCTTCGTAGATCGTCTTTGTACTCCTACTCCTTACCCGTGTTCCAGCTTGTGCGATTCAGAGTCTTGAGTCAGGGAAAAAGAGTTTTGGCGTTAAGGGGAAAGTCATTCTCAAAGGGCTTCAATTAAGTGGGCTCGTTTTCCGAAGGACTTACGAGTTGTAAATATGGAATTTAGTCATAGTTTTAATTTAGAAGTGGAAATAAGGGCCTCGGTGAGGGGTATGGGAGAATAGAGGGACGGAGTTTGGGTTTGGGATACGAGAGAGTGGAGAAAATGCAGTGCATTAGACGAGTTAGACTTGGCATCCTTGATCAAGGATCCTTCTTCATCCTTTCTAGTCAGCGAAAAACTTGGACGTGTAGCATTCAATTATGAATAAGGAGTTTAAGTGTCGACCTGCCAAAATGATGTTAAGAAGCACAAGTGGGACAATGGCCGTATGTTCAATGTTGATACTTTTTTCCCGGTTTTTATTGTCATGGGTGTTTGTGTAAGGTGTGTTCGGTAACAGGCCAATAGAGATTATAAGGGCTTGGGATTCTAGTTTTTATAATCATGCCTTGTTCGGGTATTAAAATATTGAGAGAATTACCTCGTAATTCCCCAAAATAAAAACTTTTCTAAGTAATTTATGAATTATCAATTAATCAGCCCCAACCACAATCCCAGTTTCAGTTAGTTACGACAAACACACCCTAAAGCTTATTGTGGGCTTATACTCCCGGCTTATTTTTAATAAACTCATTTTTTTCATCTTATTTTCAGACTTACAGGCTGATTATGAATTGATATAAGAAAATAAGAAGCTTATGAAAATTAAGCCAGAAAAAATAGACTCATAAAAAAATAAGCCACGAAAATAAATCCATAATAAGCTAATAAAACAAACACCCCCAAAATACATTCATACAAGTCTATATTGCAGCTCTAGTTCGCATTTACTCCATCTTGTAGTTCTCAAGAACCCCCATTGTTTCATCCATATCAATTAGAACAAAATACAAAGGGAATCATATCTGGTCCTTGAATCATTTTGCTTTAGGCTATGCATAATTATAGATAAAAACTAGAGAATGCATACAAGGGTCAATGTCAAAAGTCAAAACTAAACCAAAAGACTCAAAACATACTTCTAGCCAGAAGCACCAAAACCAAAATCTAGCATTATGAAGATATTGTAACACAAAAAACCATCTTTGACTCTCAACATTTCAAACAGAGACAGAAATGAAAAAGGCGAAGAAAGTTGATCAAGGAGTCTAGACATAAAATTTCAGAAAATTTAATGAAAAATAACTCAGCTCGCAAACACTAACAAGTTGTTTCATTTCCTACCATGAACCCTTGAAGCTTGTCTGTTCTTCTTCTTGACACCAGATTTTGAAACCTTAAGGCTCCTGTTCACAGCACTCAGTCTTGCAAGAGCTGCCTTCTTCAAATCTGGCCTGTAGTAGTTGTCAGCAACCTGCCATTGAACAAATAAACATTCCATCCATGAGAAACCAAACTTTAACAATGCATCTTATAATTTTGATAAAATAGCAATCAATGCTTTTGAAAGTATTTACCGAAATACAAATAAGACTTCATGAAAATAAACAACTGAGCTAGGATTAAGGAGGAAAAACAATGCAAACATCCTATGATTCATAAGTTAAACTACCAGCTAAAAGATAGCATCAAACAAACGTATTTGAGATCTCTGAACCACATAGGAAAGCAAAAAAATCATTGAGAGTAGATTCTAACATTTTAATATCCAGTGAATATGGTTTAATCTTGTATGGTTACCTGGTTTATGACTGCCTTAGCCATGCGGTTGAACTCCTTTTTCATAACCGACTTGTGTAGTAAACCTGCAGGCTTGCCCTGTTTCTTGGTCTTGGAAGTTGCTAGCAGGATAGATTGTTCCTTTCCAGCTGGTTGAATGGTAACAGTCTTCTTGTTGGCCAGTCCTGTAAAAGCAATAACAAATTAACATGATTTTACGTTATTAGTTGTCAATACACAGTAGAAACAATGATAACCAGAATTGGTGTAAATCAAATATCCATCCGAAAACAGTGATATACATAGGCAAAGAAAACCATAAAAGCCAAACAAGAAGGTTTTGTTAAATGCTTTTGAGTTGAGATAGACACCAAAGTGGGCAAAATATGTGCCCCGACCAGTGATGTAACCTTTGATAGAAGGTGAATAGGGTAAGTTCCAACAAACTAAACAAGCACAGCTGTGCGCAGCCTCAAACTTTTAATCAAACATTGTTGGACTTCTCCATAAACAGCAAAAAGACTCAAATGGATATCATGGTTTGATCTTATGAAGTTCTTAATACTTGTATATCAACCAACTGTACATTAACAAGAACATGCATTTTACAAGTGTTCACAGGTGACAAGACACAAAAAACATGTCAATTTAATTGAACAGAGGCATCTTTGCAAATAGAAAAAACACAGAATATCAAAATCTCAACCAATAAAGAACGAATTAAGACGTTGAAAATTTTCCCCCCAACTTGAAAGCATAACTTTACTATAGTAGAATCAAAAACACAAGCACACAGCTCGTGAATTAGTCGCTAATAGAGAAGGGAGCACGTTTACTGGCTTGATATCGATATGGTTGATCACTTGATCTCACTTACCTCAAAGCCAGAGAGACTATATTCACTGGACATTGTTTTTTTGCTTATGATAACATAACAATACTCTGTCTATAAAAAAGCACTTCAACGATTTTTAATAGGAATCTCTTAATTATGATCTCAAAACGGTGGAAAGAAATGCCTTTGTTTCTAACATTCACAATCGCTTTCTTGAAGCTTATCAGATTCACAAATAGAGATATAAATAAAAATATTACTACGAAGAATAACCAATCGAGTAATCAAAACTGCAGAAAAATGTGCTTAAGAATTACCAGAGTGCTTGTAGGAGTTGAGATTGTAAAGGTTATTAGGCTCTTTGCTGAACTGAACGCTTTGAGTTCCATTACCGAATTCCTTCACAAGGAACGAGTTGTTCTTCTTCACGATCTCCCAAATCAGCTGCCCTGGTACGGTCGTCATTTCGTCTGTTTAATCCTGAATCAAACCGCAAAATTTTAATAAAATCACACATCGAAACACTTGCCATCAATACAAAATCATGATTCCTCACCGTCTAGGGTTTTGCTACGGCGGCCTTTTTCGCTGCGAGAGTTCTTGAAGGCGGAAAAATAGAGCAAGTTCGCTTTTATATGCAAACCTGGTGTGGAAACCCTAGATACAGAATTAGAGTATTAGACGGTAAAATTTTCGGTTATACCCTCTTAATTTTTAGCTGTTTATCTTTATGGCCCTCGCGGCACTAGACTAAACTGCTTAAGCCTGCCAGCTTTGCATGGTACACTTAAATCTTAGGGGTTGTTTGGTTCAAGTATATTGTTTTTAATATGATTGGTATTTGGTGGAATTTAAAATCCTATCTAGTGTTTGGATGAGATTCCTTAGGTGGGATTTCTACCACTAAACCCCATCAACACCACCTGCAACCTCCATTGCCACCAGCAGCCACCACATCTGTTGCCACCATCGAAGAGGAAGGACGAAGAACGGCAGACATTGCGAACAAAGCAAATGGCAAACGGAGAACGAAACAAACGATGAACGGAGAACGTCGGCTAGGGTTTCTTTCGATGAAGGCTTTCTGTCGGCGAACGATGAAAGGTTCTGTCCACTAGGGTTTCTGTCGGTGAACGGTTTCTTTCAACTAGGCTTTCTGTCAACGAAAGGAAAGGATTGACGGAAACGGTGAACGGTTTTTGTCAACAAGGGTTTCTTTCGACGACGGAAGGGATTGACGGCAACAACGAAGCGACGACGGTGATGGTTCGACGGAAGGGATGACGGCGACCATAATGATGCTTCACCGGAATTTTAGTCGGAGGGTCGCCGGAGAAAATACCTCATATGTGGGTTTTCAAAATACCAGGGGGTCAAGGGATTGAGAAATCCTACCTTGTTTTAAAGAATCCTTGGATTTGAAATCCTACCTCGTTTTTGCAAACCAAACACTACATTTGGAAAGATTTAAAATCTCAATCTCATAAAACCCTTCAAATGACACCAACCAAACACCCTTTAGAGTTTTATATATATATACACACACTAGCATTATATCAGCGCAATGCAGCGACGATTACAATAGTCTGTGGTCAACAACATATTTGATTTCAAGGATGTAGGTTATGCTATGTGTGAAATGTGATGTTAGTCAACATATCCATGTTTTTTCTCATTTTCTGTTTTCTTTATTTTTTTTTCCAATCAACCCTTTTATTAGTTGTTAAAATAGTTTTGAAAAATAATAAAATAAAAATATATTACTATTAAATAATTAGAGAATTAGACACTCTAGACTTAAAATTGTATTGATGTAAGTAATTTAACCAAAATTAGATACTTGTTTTAATGTTTAATGATTTATTAAAGCAAAAGCGGCGGAGGCGGTGAAAGGCGTCAGCGGCGGAGGCGGAGGCAGTGAAAGGCGACGGCGGTGAAGGGCGACGACGGCGGTGGTGAAGGGAAATGACGGCGGAGTCGGTGAAGGGTGACGGTGTGTAACACCGTGCTTTCGAGAACCAAATTTTTCTTTTTAAAATGCTTATTTATCATTTTCATTTAAAAACTCGCAG